>JAIUZE010047044.1:0-39588 GCA_022085475.1 Heliosperma pusillum | reverse complement strand
AAAAGGGCTTGACCTCAAGCCTGTGTCTTCCTCTCCCTCAAAGTCTTTATAGAAGGGACTAAGATCCCCAACATTGAATGTTCCATGATCTGCATACTCTCCTGGTAGATCAATTCTGAAGGCATTAGGACCTATCTTCTCTATGACTTGAAAAGGACCATCTGCTCTTGGCTCTAGCTTATTCTTTCTCTTGGAAGGGAACCTTTCTTTCCTTAGGTTGATCCACACTAAATCTCCTGGTGCAAAGTCTTTCTTGGCCTTAGGAACCTTGGCATTCTTCTTTTATAGATCATTGGTTTCCTCAATTTGTTTTCTGACTGACTCATGAAGTTTTAGCATTTGTTCCACCCTCTTCTTGGCATCATAGTGGATCTCTGACCTGCACACATTAGACAAATTCAAAGGCATTAAGGGGTTAGTACCATAGACCACTTCAAAGGGGGAGTGGCATGTGGCTGCTGATGGAGCTCTATTGAAAGAGAACTCTGCTTGAGCCAGCTTTAAGTCCCAATCCTTGAGAGATTTGCTGACTATACACCTCAAGATCCTTCCCAAGGTCTTGTTGGTCACCTCAGTTTGCCCATCTGTTTGAGGATGATGGGAGGTGCTGAACAATAACCTTGTATTAAGCAGCTTCCACAATGTTCTCCAGAAATGGCTCATAAACTTTGTGTCTCTGTCAGATACAATAGTCCTTGGAACTCCATGTAACCTCACCACCTCATCAAGATATAGCTCTGCCACACTCACAACATCTTCAGTCTTCTTACAGGCAATGAAATGTGCCATCTTGCTGAATCTATCCACAACCACCATGATAGAATCTTTCCCTCTTGCTGTCCTAGGCAATGCTACTATGAAATCCATACTTACATCTTCCCAAGGCCTACATGGGACTGGTAAGGGGGTATAAGGTCCTGCTTGAAATGAACTCTTGGCTTTTTGACAAACTCCACACCTTCTGAGCACTATTTGGGCTTCTCCCATCATCTTAGGCCAGTAAAACTGATCCTGTAGTATGTCCACAGTCTTCTGAACCCCAAAGTGTCCTCCAAGGCCACTTCCATGCACTTCCTTGATCAATAGACTCCTATAAGACCCTCTGGGAACACAGAGCTTGTTTCCCTTGAACAGGAATCCATTTTGTAGAGTGTAGGGTGAATCAATGGTCTTTGTACCCTCTTTCTGTGCTAACCAATCTTCTGCAAAGTCTGGATCTTCTTGATACATGTCCTTCAAGAATTCAAAGCCAAGAACCCTATGCTCCATGGTTGATAGCAGAGTGTACCTCCTAGACAATGCATCAGCCACCACATTTTGTTTTCCCTCTTTGTGTTTGCTAGAAAAGGTGAATGACTGGAGGAACTCCACCCATTTAGCATGCCTATGACTGAGCTTATGCTGGCCTCCTATGTACTTCAAGGCCTCATGATCAGAGTATAAGACAAAAGGCTTGGGCTTCAGGTAATGACTCTAATGCCTTAGAGCTCTGACAAGAGCATAGAACTCTTTGTCATATGTAGAATAGCTCAGCTTGGCACCACTTAGCTTTTCACTGAAATAAGCTACAGGTTTCTTCTCTTGGATAAGGACAGCTCCAATTCCTACTCCACTTGCATCACATTCAACTTCAAATAGGCAATTAAAATCAGGTAACCTGAGGATAGGTGCACTGCACAACAGTTTCTTCATGTATTTGAAAGCTTGCAAGGCATTCTCAGTCCAAGTGAACTCTCCTTTCTTCATACATTCAGTGAGGGGTGCTGCAATAGTGCTGAAGTTTTTAATGAACCTCCTATAGAAAGATGCTAGGCCATGAAATCCTCTTACTTCTGTGATATTCTTAGGAACAGGCCAAGACTGAACTGCAATGATCTTGTCTTGATCCACTGAAATACCTCTACCAGACACCACATATCCTAGAAACTTGACTTTCTCAGTCATAAAGGTGCATTTCTCAAGCTTCCCAAAGAGTTTACTCTCCTTGAGTATCTCAAACACAGCCTCAAGATACCTCAAATGATCATCCTTGCTCTTGCTGTAGATGAGAATATCATCAAAGTATACCACCACAAATCTCCCTAGGCAAGGCCTAAGCACTTATGTCATCAATCTCATGAAGGTACTTGGGGCATTTGATAGGCCAAAGAGCATAACAAGCCACTCATAGAGGCCATGCTTTGTCTTGAAGGCTGTCTTCCACTCATCCCCTTCTCTGATCCTCAATTGATGATAACCTTGCCTCAAATCAATCTTAGAAAAGAACCTTGAGCCACTCAGCTCATCCAACATGTCATCAAGCCTAGGTATAGGAAACCTGTACTTGACTGTGATGTTATTGATAGCCCTGCTATCTATGTACATCTTCCAAGTCCCATCCTTCTTAGGAACCAGTAATGCAGCTACAACACATGGACTTAAGGATTCTCTTACAAAACCTTTACTCATCAACTCTCCAACCTGTTTCTGCAGATCTTGTGTAACCTTGGGATCACACCTATATGCTGGTCTATTAGGTAGTACAGACCCTGGCACAAGGTCTATCTGGTGTTCAATTCCTCTCAAAGGGGGTAAGCCATCAGGAAGTTCCTCTGAGAACACTTCCTTGAACTGATCAATAAGAGGCTTAACTTTTGCATGGATTACCTTAGACTCCTCTTCCTGAACTTCTTTTGATAGCAGTATTAATATAGGTTGCTCTTCACTACACTCTTTGACCATTGCTGACTCAGACAGAGACAAGACTCCACTAAAGTCTTTAGCCATACTTGGACTCCCATAGCTCTTCTGATGTGGTGGCAAGGGGGCTAATGTCACCTTCCTGCTCCCATGCTTGAAGGAATAGGTGTTGCTTCTTCCTTGGTGTATGAAGCTTTTATCAAACTCCCATGGCCTTCCTAATAACAAGTGACAGGCATCCATTGAAACCACATCACACAATACTTCATCTTTGTACACACTTCCAATGGAGAATGGGACCACACATTGCTTATCCACCTTAACCTCTGCTCCCTTACTCAGCCATCTCAACTTATAGGGGTGAGGGTGATCTTGAGTGCTCAACTTCAGCTTATCAACCATAGTAACAGAGGCCACATTGGTACAACTACCTCCATCTATAATAAGGTTACAAACCCTCCCTTGTATGGTACATCTGCTCCTGAAAATGAGGGACCTTTGATCCTCCTCCAAAGGTATCTGTTGTGAATGCATTACTCTCCATAGGACCAAGCTGTGGCCTGTGTCAGGGAGTGCCACTATTGCCTCCTGACTAGACTCTTCTTCCTCACTCACCACTTCTTCAACCTCAGGCTCATCCTTCTCATACTCAACTAGGCCTTCTTTCTCCCAAGTCTCAACCTCCATTATAGTTAAGGTTTTCTTAGAAGGACAATCCTTCCTGAAATGTCCATAACCCTGACATTGGAAACACCTAATTCTGTTCTCTGTCATTGAGGTGCTTGGCTTCTGACTCATGATGCCTTTTCCCTTGTCTAAGGTGGGTGGGGGTGCTGTCTTAGGGGTATCCATGGTCCTCAATCCACTGTAAGGTCTGGTTTGAAAAGGCCTAACAGGTTTTGGTGTAACAGACTTAGTCTTCCCTATCTTTTCAATTCTCAGGGATAAGTTAACAATATCATCAAATGACCACAGAGGTTGCATCCTAACCTAGTTAGCAATGCTCTTATCTAGACCTTCTAAGTACCTAGCAATCCTTTGCTCAGGTTTCTCATTTATATCACACTGCAAGGTGAGCTGTTCAAACTCTCTCAGATAAGATTCAACAGGTTTGTCTCCTTGTTTCAACTTAGATAACTTAATAAACAGATCCTGGGTGTAATCCTTAGCAACAAATTTATCTAACAGTTTCTTTTTCAGTTTGGTCCAAGATTTGATGGGTACTTTTCCTTCCCTAGCCCTTAACCCTTTCATGGTTTCATACCAAAGGGAAGCATGCCCTTTCAGTTTAAGGATGGCTACTTTAAAAGACTTAGAATCATTATATCCTTTGTACTTAAAGATCCTTTCTACTTCTCTTAACCATTATAACAAATCATCAGGATTAAGACTACCAGAAAACTCAGGGATATCTACCTTAAGATGCTTGTCTATGTGCCTGTGAATGGAAGCCCTGCTTCTTGTTGAGTCATCTGAGTCTGGATACTCTTCCTCTTCAGGTGGCCTTCCTCTGCCTCCTCCTTGGCCTCTTCCACGTCCTCTTCCTCTTCCTCCAGCAAGCAACTGGTTGCCTATTACCTGATCCAGGGTTCTGGTTAGGGTGGTTACAATCCCAGCCAGGTCCTCCATCCTTGCTTCTACTCCTGCCAGTCTCTCTTCACTCATTGGGCTAGTTTTGTGTTTTTAATTGTAGTTAGGGAAAATGAACTCACTAAGACTCTCAACCTAAGCTCTGATAACCAATTTGGAGTGTAAACTACTATGACTTGTGAGTTTAAGGGAAGTGTAGCTAAGTTTACTTAGACTAAAATCAAACACAGACAGAAATGGAGGCTGTTTTAGAGAGAGTGACTTATATCAACTGAAATTCAAAGGATAAGACTTAGAGAAGCTCCCCTACAGCATAACACTAGAGAAGGGACTCAAAGACTAGTTCAGAGACAGGTTTCAAGTGTTTTAGCAAAGCACAAACACTCTAGACTTAGCCTCAACAGCAAGCAAGCTAATCACAGCAAAGCACAGATTTAGCTTGACTCACAAAGCAAGACACTGATCAGACACCTTGTAGATGTATCAGGCTTGACTCAAACTACAGCTCTTAGCACAAGTTTAAAAGATTTGAGGGATTTCTCAAAGTTAAATTCATTCATAAAGTCTACCTAAAACAATACATACTACCCTCCTTATATAGGGAGGCTGATACAAGGTGATCCCTTGGATGTAAAGTTCATCTAAGGGTCAGCTTTGGACTTGAACTACTACAACAACTACTAATTAAGGGCCTCACAAGAGGACGAGTTCAACAGCTAACTAGTACAGACACAAAGACACAAAACAGACTGAACAAAAAGCAATAAAGCAGTTTTTGGAGTTTTCCTGAAATGGAAATCTGTTGTTCTTGTTGTCTTGCTGCTTTGCCTGGATGTGTTGCTGCTCCTTGGGGCTCTCTACTCTTATTAGGACTAAGATAAAACCTGCCTTGGACGAGGACAAGTTGACTTAAACAAAAGGAAGCCACACTCTGACTTGTACCTTCTCTGCTTTAATGTTCACTGACTCTAGCTTGGGGTGCTTGTTACTTGAATTTTTGCTAGACTTCAAAAGGGGTTATCCTGGACAAACATGTAGTTTAGTGGGTTGGCTTGATGGTAGGCCATGGTTGGGGTGGTTGGGATGCCGTGGTGTACCTCCTAGGTGCAGGGTTTGCTGATTGGTCTGCCTGGTTCTGAATGGCTTTGTTTCTGTCTTGTGTGGGTAATGTGGACTGTGTTGGGGCTTGGCATGGCTTGCTGAGCCCTAGACTGTCTTCCTCACTGGTGTGGCTTGGCCTGGCTTGATCTTGGCTTGTCATGGCTTATTGTTTGGACCTTGTAACTCGAGCTTCCATCTGAGGGGGTCTTGGGGTTATGCTTGTCTTGTTTGTGGTTTGATCATCAAGGCCCCTTGGGTGAGCTCCTGCTGCAGAAGGCCATCATGGATGAAGCTATGATGATGAATCCCTCTCCTTCTTTCACTCCTAGGCCTAATTTCTATGGAAAGAGGCCGTTTACTCTGTCTTGCACCAACTCTTATGCCAACAAGAGGAGATTCAATCCTCCTTCAAATGCAAATACAAGAGCTCCCGCTCCTTTCATTCCCCGAGCTACTTCTAATATGGCTCATAGGCCATATGCTCAAGCTCAAGGTTGCTTTTGCAACCGTTGTAGACTTCCTCACCACCCCGGTGTATCTTGTTCCAACCTACCTTATATTTGCTTCTTTTGCCAAAAGGGTGGTCACCGTTATGAGGATTGCCCTGATCGTAAGTTGCCCCCTCCAATTGCCAAACCTAAGAAATATATCTTTGTTATGAGCCGAGCCGAAGCCGATGCTCATCCGGAGATAATTACGGGTATGTTCTCAATCTTAGAGCAACCGTGTCTTATTCTATTTGATACCGGTGCTTCTATGTCCTTTGTGTCTTCGACTTATGCTAATAAATTATCTATCGAGTCTACATCTAGTGAGGATACTCCTATATCCTTACCATCCGGAGATATTATCTCTTGTTCTACTCTTTATCCTAATGTTCCAATATCTATTTCGGGTGCTATCTTTCCCGCAAATCTCCTTAAGTTTCCTCTAGGTGAGTTCGATATAATTCTAGGTATTGATTGGTTAGCTTTATACCATGCTAGGTTTGAGTGTAGAGATCAAAAGATTTATTTAAAGAGTCCTTTAGGAGTTAGAATAACCTATAAGGGATCTCATCCCCGAAAGGGCGTGTCTTTGATTTCCGCAATGAAATTGGTGAGTATGGTAAGAAAGGGTCACCAAGCATACTTGTGTATTGTGACTTCTTCAACTACCTCTTTGCCAAATATTGAATATGTGCCTATAGTTCGTGAATTGTTGATGTATTCCCTGAAGACTTGCCCGGGATCCCTCCTGAGCGTGATGTTGAGTTTTCTATTGATCTTGTACCTGGTTCTGGACCAATAGCCAAAGCTCCTTACTGTATGGCTTCAACCGAGTTGAAAGAGTTAAGGAAGCAGCTTGATGATATGATTGAGAAAGGTTTTATTCGACCAAGTGCCTCTCCTTGGGGTGCTCCCGTTCTCTTTGTGAAGAAGAAAGATGGTTCTATGAGGCTTTGTATTGATTACCGTGAGTTGAACCGAATTACAATCAAGAATACGTATCCTTTGCCAAGAATTGAAGATTTGTTTGATCAACTAAAGGGTGCTTCTACTTTTTCCAAGATTGATTTGAGATCCGGTTATCACCAAATTCCCGTTCGTGATGTTTATATTCCGAAGACCGCTTTTAGTACAAGGTATGGTCATTATGAGTTCAAGGTGATGCCATTTGGATTGACCAATGCTCCCGCTATTTTCATTGATCAAATGAATCGCACATTTAGTGAGTACCTTGACAAGTGTGTGGTGGTGTTCATTGACGATATCCTTAATTTCTCCAAGTCTGAAGAAGAGCATGCTATTCATCTAAGGACTATTTTGGGTGTTCTTCGTCGTCAAAAGTGGTTTGCCAAATTCTCCAAGTGTGAATTTTGGTTACCTAAAGTGTCTTTTCTTGGGCATGTAATTTCTAAAGAAGGTGTAATGTTGGATCCTTCGAAAATTGAAGCTGTGGTGGATTGGAAGAGTCCGACCGATGTTAGAGAAGTTCGAAGTTTTCTTGGTTTAGCTGGTTATTACCGTAGATTTGACAAAGATTTCTCTAAGCTTGCTAGACCGATGACCCAATTGTTGAAGAAAGAAACCAAGTTCCTATGGAATGAAGCTTGTGAAGTCGCTTTTCAAGAGTTAAAGAAAAGGTTGACTACCGCTCCATTGTTGACTTTACCTGAAGATGGTGTAGACTTTGATGTCTATTGTGATGCTTCTAAGATGGGATTGGGTTGTGTGCTTAAGCAAAGTAGGAAAGTGGTGGCTTATGCTTCGAGACAGTTGAGAGTTCATGAAGTGAACTATCCTACTCACGATTTGGAATTAGCCGCCGTTGTTCATGCTTTGAAAGTGTGGCGACACTATCTTATTGGTGTTCATTGCCGTATATTCACTGATCACAAAAGTTTGAAGTACATATTTACTCAAAAAGAGGTGAATATGAGAGGAAGAAGATGGTCGGAATTGGTGAATGATTATGATTTTGAGTTATTGTACCATGAAGGGAATGCTAATGTTGTTGTCGATGCTCTTAGTAGGAAATCTTCTCATTACTTGAATGTTATGTCGGTATTGCCCGTTGATCTTTGTATTGAGTTTCGGAAGTTGAACTTGGAATTCATGGAGCATGGAATTGATTATGTTGGTGCTATGATTGCCGAACCTGTTTTCCTCCGTGAGATCCGCGAAAACTAAGTTGATGATCCTACCTACAAGTCTATTCAAGCTAAGCTTCTTGAAGGGAAAGCTAAAGATTTCAAGATTGATGACAAAGGTGTTCTTCGATTCTTTGACCGTTTGTTTGTGCCTAATGCTCTTGATTTGAGAAAGCGAGTTCTTGATGAAGCTCACCTTTCCCCTTATTCTATTCACCCCGGAGGTGATAAGATGTATAAAGACTTGAAGCTACAATTTTGGTGGCCGAATTTGAAAGGCGATGTTGTGTCTTATATTGGAAGATGTCTTACTCGCCAACAAGTGAAGATTGAACACAAGAGACCCAGTGGATTGCTACAACCATTGGATATTCCACTATGAAAGTGGGAATCTATATCCCTGCATTTTGTTATGGCTTTGCCAAGGACCGTTGGAAGTAAAGATGCCGTTTGGGTTGTTGTTGATCGTTTGACCAAGTGTGCTAGATTCATTCCGATCAAAGAGACTTGGAGTTTAGATCGACTAGCGAAAGCCTATGTTGATGAGATTGTTAGATACCATGGTGTTCCCAAGGAGATTATATCCGACCGAGATCCGAGGTTTTGTTCGAGATTTTGGAAGGCTTTACAAGAAGCCATGGGTAGTAAATTGTTGATGAGTACCGCATTTCATGCCGCTACCGATGGTTAGACCGAGAGGACTATCCAGACTTTAGAAGACTTGCTTAGGGTTGTGCACTTGACTTCCCATCTAGTTGGGAAAAGAGTCTACCGTTAGTAGATTTTTCTTACAACAATAGTTATCATGCCTCGATCAAGATGGCTCCTTATGAATCTCTTTATGGAAGGAAATGTCGAAGTCCTATATGTTGGAATCAATTGAGTGATGTTCGTGACTTAGGTCCCGATGTTCTTGTTGAGACTATTGATCATGTGAAGGTCATTCGTGATAGAATGAAAGCCGCTCAAGATCGGCAAAAGTCTTATGCCGATATCCGAAGTAGACCGTTAAAATTTGAAGTTGGAGATAAGGTTTTCTTGAAGGTATCTCCGATGAAGGGTGTTAAACGGTTTTGGTGTAAAGGGTAAACTAAGCCCCAAATACATTGGACCCTTTGATATTGTGAAAAGGATTGGTGCCGTTGCTTACAAGTTGGACTTGCCCCCGAATTTGGCTAAGGTTCATGATGTATTCCATGTTTCTCAATTGAGAAAGTACGTTAGTGATCCAAGTCATGTCTTTCAAGCGGAAATGCCCGTGCTTGAACCGAATTTGTCCTTTGAAGAGAAGCCGATCCGCATCCTAGATCGCAAGGATAAGAAGTTGAGAAGTAAAGTGGTTCCTTTAGTGAAAATCTTGTGGAGATGTGCCAATGTTGAAGAAGAAACGTGGGAAACGGAAGCTTCTATGCGTAGTAAATATCCAAGCCTATTCGATTAAGGTATCTTTCTTTCGCTCAAGTTTCGAGGACGAAACTTTTTAAAAGGTGTGGTGATTGTAACACCCGCAAATGTACCCTATTTTATAGTAAAAATATTTTACGGATACTTTTCGGCGAAATTTAGTTTTAGTTTAGAATTAAATTTCCCGTGTCTAGTTTAGAATTTCCGAGTTCGTATTTGGACTTTACGCGAGATTTCGAGTAAGTTACGTCTTAAGACGTAATGGGCTTTTCCATGAACTTTTCCACTTACTCCCTCTTATACTCCCTCATAACCCTAACTCCCTCACATTAAATCTTCTTCTTCCTCACCAAGTAACTACCAAAACCCTAACCGCCATATTTGATCAAGCTTAGAATCGTCGCTACTCCTTCGTTTCTCGCTCAATTTTGCTCAAGTTCGTCTTATTCTTCCCCTCTCATCGTCCTTTATCCGTATTGGTAAAAACATTACCGTCTTTCTCGCTTTTCAATTTATCCGTCTTTCTCAAAGTTGACTGATATTCATCTTTTATTATCTAATTGTAGGTGGTGACCTCCAAGACCCCGACAAAGACTACTTCTTGATAGAAGAGGACATCGACGCGGATTGAAGACGCGAAAAGGTAACGGTGCAGGGTTACTCGATATCATTTACGTGTTTTATGTGTTTTCTATGATAGTTATCGTATTTAGAATATGATTAGTAATCTTAGGAATTGTGTTGTTGATATTAGTTGTTGTTAGTTGATATTTGATAATGTGAATTGATGATTGATGATGATAATTGAAGTTGGTTAATATTCATAACTGTTGAAAGTGTTGTTTTCGTGCATAATAGACCCCAGCCGGCCGACCGGTAGCCGGTCAGCTGACCGGCTGGGGAGTGGCTGATGTTGAGTGGTTGTTTACGTAGAATTTCATTATACATTGCGTCTCAGCCGGCCGACTGGCAGCCGGTCAGCCGACTGGCTGAGACACACCTCAATTTGACTTCATATGTTCGTATGTCTTTGGTCCAAGCCGGGTAGCCGGCAGCCGGTCTTGCCTAAGAGTGTCATCTCCGAGTCTTTCTATAATATGATGGTTACGGATTTTTACTTCATGTACCGATATCTTTACATATTGAATTGCCTATTTATCCTTCTCGTATTTCACATGTATATCTATATATGCATGCTACTACTTTTGTATTTCCGTTTATGTACGTTTAATGTGATATGGCTGGGAGAACCCGGAGTTACTCCCCACTGACTGTGGCGTTCATGTTTTTCATGGATGAACAGGTTGCTTGAGTGGATGGCTTTTTGCTTGTGGTATTTTGGGTTCGGGTGTAAGCTAGCGGGCGTTGGCCTGGATGAGTCACCTCTAGACGTTGTTTAGCTAGTTGCTAATAACTTTGATATTGGATAACATTTTGAGAGACCTCGTCTCTTTGCATTATATTCTATTTTAGTTTGTAATTATGTACATTCCTCGTATTTCCTATTTGCATGTAAAAAAAGTTTTAAAATTACCGTATTTTCCGCTATATAAATCACATGCTTGTTATGTTTTATTTCCGCATTCGCGAGGGTTGTCACAGAGGGACTTCGGTTGTTACTAATGAGAATCACAAACTCATATCTACTAGACTAGTGACTGGGTAGAGGATGTGTATCGATTATATGAGGCTTAATGTAGCAGCCAATAAATACCATTTCCCTCTTCCCTATATCGACCAAATTTTAGAGTGTTGAGCGTGTCATATTTTTTTTTGTTATCTAAATGGTTACTCGGGATTCTTTCAGATCCCCATTCATCCCGTTGATCAGGAAAAGACTACCTTTACATGCCCTTACAGTGTTTTTACTTATCGAAGAATACCATTTAAGTTATGTAATGCCCCTGCCACCTTTCAACGTTGTTTGATGGCTATTTTTTCAGATTATATCGAGTCTATTATGGAAGTCTTTATGGATGACTTCATTGTTTATGAGACTGATTTTGATGCGTGCTTAGCTAATTTGTCTAAAGTCTTACAACGTTGTGAGAAAAGTAATCTTATATTAAACTGGGAAAAGTGCCACTTCATGGTGGCCGAAGGGGTGATACTTGGTCATTTAGAGTCTGGACAAGGCATCCAAGTGCATAAAGCTAAGGTAGAGGTGGTTGAGCAATTACTGTACCCGGTAAATGTTAACAGTGGACAGAAGGTTTCTTGGTCATGCCTAGACCTGACAAAACTGACCCGATCCGAAATGACCCAACCCGAATAACCCGACCTAAGACCCGAACTCAAGACCCGAATTTCACCCGAAACCCGAATTGACCCGGCTCACTATAACCCGACCCGAATGTTAATTGTTACAAAGAGATTATTATCCATGAATAACTTGAAAATAGCTTACCCGAAAATGACCCGAACCCGAAATGGCCCGACCCAAAACTAGCAAACCCGAAATTGGCCCGACCCAAAACTGACCCGTCCCGCATCCAACCCGATTGACCCGTTTTGCGGGTCGAGCATGCGGGATTTTATCGCCGCTTTATCAAGGAGTTCTCCAAAATTGCTCAACCATTAACCCAGCTTCTCCATAAGGATGCCCCGTTCGTGTTTACCAATGAGTGTGTTAAGTCCTTTGACTGGATTAAACATGCTCTTATCTCAGCTCCTATTATCCAGTCTCCCGATTGGAATTTGCCGTTTGAGATTATGTGTGATGCCAGTGCTTACGCAGTTGGGGCTGTGTAGATACCCGTATCCGTCAATACATGCATTTATACAAATCCCACCAAACACCTGATGATGATAGGACGACATGTATTTCTCGTTCTACTTTGTCATTATTTGTAGTTCGTTTAATCGATGTAGAATGGGTGTCGTCGTCGTTGTATTTTAAATGAAATTTAAAATTAACTTCCGTCTCAAACAAATTCAGTTTTAATTTATTTTAAAATTTATTTGTTTGTTTATTTTATTGAAAATAAAATAGCTATTTGAAAAAACCCGACTTGAAATGTCGACTTTGAGTTCCTTTATTCTATCGTCTTATTTATTGTTTAAAATAATGTTTTAAAACCAGTTTATAACGCGATTTTACGACGGTCTTTGAGCCCCTATTGCCGAGTCTTAAAGCCATTACCCATAAACACTGACACATCCACCATGTATCCCATACTCCCGACTATATTTTAACTCAAAATAAACTCAACTTTTCGATAATTTCTCACAAAATAGAATCAAACAACTGACTACCTTCTTAGCAGGTCATTGCCATCTTAAATTTTTTTTAATAAAAATATCTAATCCCTTTCCCCCTCAAATAGTCGATCTCACTCACTCATTCCCCTGCCTCTTACAACACCTTGCTAACCACCAACACCAACCATCGCTAACTCAAGCGATATAAACGCCTTTCACCCCTAGTGTGACACATACCACACCTTACGCCACCATCGTGCCTTACAACAAAGGTTCGATCTGCTTTTAGGCGCGATACCTCCATCAAACACCACCATTTAAAGTCACCACCATAATAATATCCGCACTCCGTTACTCTGGCCAACACTTCTCATGTCGTTGAATCTCTAAGAGGTGGTGGCGTTCTTAAAGAGGGGGAATAAGAATTAGGGGCAGAGGAATTACGGTTTGGGACATTTGGGATCAGATAAGATTGATTTGTGTAAGTCCATTATTGATTGTTAGGGGGATTGTAGAATATGGGTAATTAGAGCTAAGTATCTAAAAGTATGAGGTTAGATTAAAATTAGGGCAGACTGAGCTTGAATTTTGTTGCACATTTTTGAGAAAATTAAATGAAGATTGAAAATTAGGGTTGAAAAAAGGGGAGGAAGAGCATAAAACTTTTTGGAGATTAAAATTAGAGGAAGATTAAAGTAGATGAAGATCATTTTGTTTTAGGCTTCCTTCATTTTTGGAAGAATGAAGGAATTAAAGGGTGAATTAGATGAGATAAAAATGGTGGAAATTGTAAAGAGATAAAAGAAAATAAAATGGATGGAACATGAAAGTTACAATTCACTGGGTAAATGGAAGAGGACTAGAGGAGCAAGAGGAAGGAAAAATAAATAGAGAAAAGTGAGACCTGCGAGAGAAATGACCTGCTATTTTAGGTTAATAAAAAGACTATTCTATTACATGATAAAAGGGCTAATCATTGGTTATAATGCTAGTTAAATTAAAGTCTGGAATAATTTGATAAGGACCCTAATAGTATGGAGTATTGTCATTAAATAAGCCAAAAAACAAATTCAAAACATCCTAACACAATCGCGCGCTCCTATTTTCCATCACTTATCTCGATCCTAAAACCCGCTCAAAACTGATCGAAAACCCGCACCCATTAACCACAACCCATAACCTACTATCCTATCCATATTATATACCTTAATTACCAAGAAAACCGTCATACAAACCCTAAAAACCCACGAATCCATAGCCAAACACAAACATTACCCAAACTGCCATCTCCCTCTCAACCCTATTTCCACCCTCTCAAACAACTCTATAAAAGCACCGATATCCCTCCATTTACTACCCTTAGCACTCAACTACAACCTAACAGCAATAACAAGTTTTTTGGGCAATCGTTTGTAATTTGTATTCCCTAGTGTGGCCTTAGTTGATCATGTTTTCGTAATGATGGAAACATGATCTTTGATGTAATTTTGAGATCTCGAATCTCCATTTTATTTTTCATTAAATTATGTTTTTAAATTAGAATGTAAATAGGTTTATATTTTGTAATTTATTAAATGTATTTTGAGAAGACTAAAGATGGAGATCGTATTGCTCACTCCCGCTACATGGACCAAGATGGAACATCAAGACAAGCTTCTCGGGTCCAAATGGGTTGGATTCCAAAGTTGTATTTTTGTTCATTTTGGTAGATAGGCCACACTAGGACTTTGTAATATTTTTATGTATTTTTCCGTTCTTGTTACTTTTTCATCACATGATAGTTAGTGCATCATATTCCGCCTAAACCAAACCACCTACTACTAAAATGCATGAAAATTGACTCATATAGTTTGAATGTTAGTTATCATGGACATAAAGATGTCACTCAAATTTAAGCCATCATTTTAGTTTATTCATTCTCGCATGCTAGATATTAGTTCACTTAAAATTGAATTAAAATAAAATTGATGGGATCTTCTTCTAAACCTAAAATTGAGACTAGTCTTTATAGGCCAAACTACTATGAATCCCTTCTTCGTCGGTAGGCATATAGGACCTTACTCTCCATATGACCCTTCTACGTTGGGTAAGTAGTGTGTGTTGACCTATTTTATCTCAACATTATAGTCCAAGGAGTTTCTCGTGATTATGATGGACTAAAGATAGAATTTACAGAAATTTATCGACCAAGAATTCTAAAGGTAGAATTAGCCAAGAGGTATGCTTATAAGTTTACAGATAATTAAGTCTTGGGATCATTTATATAATTCTTGAGGGAGATCAATAGTATAAATGCTCGAGTCTTTGCATTAAAACAAATTTTCCACTAGACTTAAATTCAAATCGATGAGTATGCTTATTATGTTTTTCTTCTTTTTCAGTGTAGAACTCGTTCATATTGATAATACTGCATATAACAAATGGCTGGAAATACTGATATCCCTATGCCAAGTGCCACGCTCGCGCGCGAATCCTGGCTTAAAGCTTTTATGGACCACATGAATCAGTCCACGCGACTGAAGAATGACGGGTCCTACTTTGCGGACTGGGAGGCGGCATTACAGAATGCTGCCATTGCTGACGGTAAGCTCAAGTACTTGACTGAGCCAATACCGTCAAACCCAGGCCCCAATGCGAGAGCTAACGAGACACTTGAATATAGTGACTTCGTTATGGAAGCGGGTGCGATAAAGAACGTACTCATCTTTGCAATGGAAAGCAATTTGCAAAGACGCTTCATTTCCCAAGGTGCAAACAAGATTTTCACCACGCTCACTAACGAATTCTCAAAAGCACCGAGGATCGTTACTTATGCGCATACCTGTCGCTTCTTTGAGGCGAAACTCCATAAGTGCCAACCGGTTAGCCCACACATTCTTGATATGATTGAGAATGTCGAGAAACTGGAGGCACTTGATTGCAAAATCAGTGAGAACATAGTCATTGACCGTGTGCTTCATTCACTTCATGATGGTTTTGCCCTTTTCAGGGTAAATTACTATATGAATGATATGAAGAAAAGTCTTCATCAGCTACACTCACTTCTCGTACAGACCGAGAATGATATGAAATTGAGTGGGAGCATGAAGCAAGATGTTCTCATGATTTCCAACAAGGGCAAAGGTAAGGGCAAGGCTCATGGCGACCTAGCTGTAGGAAAGCCAAAGTTTAAAAGGTCAGGAAACGGCAAGAGTGGGCCTGGTGAGACCAGTGGCTCACAAGGCAAGGCAAAGAGCAAGAACAGTAACATGGAGTGCCACCATTGCCACAAGACTGGGCATTGGAGGAGGAACTGTCCCATGTACCGTGAGGACATAAAAGCAGGCCGCGTCACTCCTGTTGGTATGTCATCTTTTATTCATATGATTGAGATTAACCATGCATGTTTCGGAACTTGAGTACTTGATACAGGTTGTGGTTCTCATCTGTGTAATCATTTGTAGGTCCTAAGAAACATCACACCTCTCGCAAAGGCTGATGTGGACCTGCGAGTGGGGAATGGAGCAAGAGTTGCTGCAGTTTCAGTGGGAACATATGTAATCCAACTCCCGAGTGGTTTTGAGTTATATTTATATAACTGTAGCTATGTACCTAGTTTATCTAAGAACATTATTTCTGTTTCCGTACTAGATAAAGACTGTTTTTCATTTTCAATAAAGGACAATATCTGTATTTTCGCTTTTAATGAAATGATTTATGGCAAAGCAGTTTCCATGAATGGAATTTATATCTTAGATCAAACCACATAAATATTGCATGTGAATAATAAGAAATTAAAGGTTGGTGACAAAGATCAAACTTATCTATGGCACTGCCGTATGGGACACATAAATGAGAAACGTGTAAAGAAGCTCATTGACAATGGGACTATCTCCCCATTTGATTACGAATCATTTGGCACGTGTGAATCATGTCTTATTGGTAAAATGACTCGAATTTCCTTCAAAGGTGTTCGAATGCGAGCTAGTGACCTATTAGGACTCATACATACTGATGTATGTGGACCTATGTCAATAAACGCAAGAGACGGCTATAGATATTTTATCACTTTCACGGATGATTTGAGTAGATACGGATATGTCTACTTAATGAAGCATAAAAGTGAGTCCTTTGAAAAGTTCAAGGAATACCAGAATAAGGTTGAAAACCAATTGGGAAGAAAGATTAAAGCACTTCGTTCAGATCGTGGTGGCGAATATCTTTCAAATGAGTTTGATCAACACCTTAAAAACTGTGGTGTAGTATTACAGTTAACTCCACCTGGAACACCACAATTAAATGGTGTGTCCGAACGGAGATATCGAACATTACTTGATATGGTTCGATCCATGATGAGTCACACGGTAGTACCTGATTCATTATGGGGTTATGCTCTTTTGTCAGCTGCTCTTAAACTTAACCGAAGTCCGTCTAAAGCTGTAGACAAGACTCCATATGAGTTATGGAAGGGAATGGTCCCTAACTTGTCGTTTATTCGGGTTTGGGGCTGCGAGGCTTATGTCAAGTGGAGACACGAGGATAAGCTCGACCCGCGATCGGTCAAGACATACTATATAGGTTATCCAAAAGGAATGTTTGGTCATTACTTCTATTCGCCTACCGAACAACGAGTTTTTGTTGCGGCTAGTGCGAAGTTCTTAGAGAAAGAGTTTCTCGAGAATAAGTCAAGTGATAGAACCTTCGATCTGTCGGAGATTCAAGAACCAACAACCGAGCAACCAATGGAGGAAGAGGTTCCTTCAACTTCTGCTACGGTTAACATCCCTATGGAACCTATGAGGTCGGGTAGAGTCTCCATCCCTATGGAACCTATGAGGTCGGGTAGAGTCTCCATTCCTCCAGACAGATACATTGGTATGGTCGAGGAGAATGAGAGAGATAATGTTTTACTCCTAGAGATTAACGAACCCGCTACCTATAAAGGTGCCATGACCTGTTCCGACTCTAAGCTATGGCTTGAAGCCATGCAATCCGAGATGCACTCCATGTATGAGAATAGCGTATGGGATCTTGTTGATTAGCCTGATAAGGTACGGCCTCTTCAGTGCAAATGGCTTTATAAGATAAAGCATTCCGTAGAAGGACAACCAGACACCTATAAGGCACGAATAGTGGCAAAAGGTTTCACTCAAGTGCAAGGATTGCATTATGATAAAATTTTTGCACCCGTAGTTATGCTGCGTTCTATTCGGATAATCTTAGCGATTGCCGCTTTTCATGACTATGAAATTTGGCAGATGGATGTGAAAACCGCCTTCTTAAACGGTTATTTGGAGGAGGAATTGTACATGGTACAACCCGAAGGTTTCATTGATCCTAAAAATCCTAAGAAAGTTTGCAAGCTTAAGCGTTCCATTTATGGACTTAAGCAAGCTTCTCGGAGTTGGAATCATCGTTTCGACCAGGTGATAAAAGAGAATGGTTTCACTCGATCGGTCGAGGAACCATGCTTGTATGTCAAGTCGAGTGAGAGTAAGATTGTCTTCTTAATATTGTATGTTGATGACATACTCTTGATTGGGAATGACATCCCTCTCTTATCTTCGGTAAAAGTATGGTTAAAGAACCATTTCCAGATGAAAGATCTGGGTGAGGCACAACACATATTGGGGATCCGTATCTATAGAGATAGATCACGATGGATGTTATCACTCAGTCAGAAGTCTTATATAGATAAGATTCTTGAGAGGTTTAGCATTACCAACTCCAAGAAGGGGAACCTTCCAATGATTTCTGGGATGCATTTGAGTAAAGATCAGGCACCCAAGACATTGGAAGAGGTCGAGCGCATGAGTCGTGTTCCTTATGCATCAGCTATAGGGTCGATCATGTATGCCATGATATGCACACGTCCGGACGTGGCATATGCATTGAGTATGACGAGTCGGTACCAAGGCAATCAAGGTGAAACACACTGGATGGCTATCAAAAACATCCTTAAGTACTTACGAAGGACTAAGGATTGGGTATTGACTTATGGAGGAGATACTGAGCTATGCGCAATCGGTTACGCAGATGCTAGCTTCCAAACAGATCGAGATGACTCGAAATCTCAGTCTGGTTTCGTCTTTACTCTTAATGGCGCTGCGGTCAGTTGGAAAAGCTCCAAACAGAGTGTTATAGCAAATTCTACAACTGAGTCCGAGTACTATGCCGCTTCAGAAGCTGCAAAGGAAGCTATATGGATGCGTCAATTCTTACAAGGACTAACCGTAGTTCCTAGTTCGAAAGACCCTATCACCATCTATTGTGATAATAGAGGTGCCATCTTCCAAGGTAAGGAGCCTAAGTCTAGCAACAAGTCTAGACATGTACTTCGGAAGGCTCACATGATCCGAGATTACGTGGAACAAAAGGAGATAGTGATAGACAAGATTGCTTCGGATGACAACATCGCGGACCCTCTCACTAAACCGTTAAAATATGATAAGCATGAACGGCACATTATTTCCATGGGATCTAAACGTGTTCCTGAGTTGTAGTAGCTGTTTTATGTGGATTAGATAAATGTATCTTTTTCATGCACTATTTATAACATCATCGTATTGTTTCATATTTTGTTTTTCATGTGGATTGTACGACAACATTGAACGCCACAAAGTGAACTGAATTACATTATAATTGTTTTGGTCCCTAATCGCCTACATGAGCTGATAACTCTGGCAATTATACTGTGAAGTTGATTGATGGTGGGTTCAACGAGCCATAAGTCAAACGGTTGACTGATCGATCACAGATACGAGTTATAAAGATACCTCGTAGGACATCGTGACAACGTTATGGAGTCCTAAATGTATCAAAACATTCGGTGCCAGGTCGTGCATAGGACGTCCATAGTGCTCCTAAGAGTCGATTCTTTGGACTATCGACTGTCTCTTGAGATTAAGGCAGTTTTTGGGTGACTTTGGTTTCTTTCTCATGGTCGACCGTAACAGGAGGCTAAGTAGATTTTTACAGGGTCATTTCATACTGTGCTTGTATCTGCAGGATTCGAGTTACTCTCTAGTCGGGAAAACCACTCTTGATACTGATCGCTTGTAAAATGCGACCTTTGTAAATACGGACTTTGCAAATTGTTTTACATTGAGTGGGAGAAATTTATGGATATGAGAATCGGGTTATCGCACATACACTTGTAAGGACAAGTGGGAGATTGTTGGAGCTAGTGTCCTCCACAGTTAGTGTGATAACATGAATAAATCTCTTACAGGTTCATAGAGTACACTTAGTATTCTTATCAGTTGATTAACGTTTATCGATAACGGTTGGCTTGCTAAGAGTTTGACGTTATTGTCATTTTAATGGCGGTGATCAACTGGTCCCTAAAAGTCACACCTAAAGGATGTGTCTGAAAGATGTGATTATATGAAAAATATAATCATATTGATGCCTTATTATATGACTAAAAGGTTAGTCGATGTATATGACTAAAAGGTTAGTCAATGTAATAATGATACGATTATTTAATAACGATTAAATAATATTAGCTGAGACGAATTAAATGTAATTCGTAATTGAATATAAACCGTTATATTTAAAAAATGTATATAATGAAAGCTTAAACGAATTAAAATGTTAATTCGTAATTAAACATAATATGTTATATTTAATTAGCAAATTATAAATATACGGATATTTATAGTTGACGTATATATATTATATTACATGCTAATATAACCGAAAAAGGAAGGAGAAAATGGTCTTTTTCTTCTCTATTTTTCGGTTAATAAGAGGAGTAATAAGAGAAAATATCTCCTATTATTCTCTTATTGATACTAGGTCAAAAACCCTAATAACAAGAGGAGTAAAAAGAGGAAAGACTCCTCCTTCTACTGTTGTTGTTGGGCCGAAATAGAGAAAGAAGAAAAAGAAAAATTCAGATTTTTCTCTCGAATTCTCTCTATCATTCATCATCACACAAAAAGAAAAATTAGCAGTAACTTTTCTCTAAAATTCTAGCACAAGCAAGGCATATCTCGGAGCATCTTGGGTGCAACAATTAGGAGAATATCGATTTCGATATTGTTCATAGGCCAAATTTGCTAGGACCAAAGGTTAATTCTAAATTCCTATAATTTTATATTATGCAATTCATTTATGACTCGTAATTCATATACTATAGTTTCGTTATAATCCGTAAATTAATGACGAAATATACCGATATTCCATTGCGAATAAATAAGTTTTGACTACAAAAATTTAGAGATAAAGGAAATGTTAACATTTATTGTTTTAAAACTTGTAAACATTTTAAACAAGTTAAGCAATTATATAATGACCTCTACCCAATTATACAAATGATTTTATGACCCAAAATCTATATCAACTCGGGTATATTTGAGCCATGGACTCTATTATTCTACGACCTTTATTAATATAATTTGGTGGGTTAACTCATTTAACCGATTCTAGAATTAAAACTCTTGGTCGATGAAATAATTTTATTATCATCTTTAGCCCGGAACTCATGAGTCACGGACCCTAATCTTTCCTTTGAGAACAACCAAATTTCGATGTAATAACAATTTATTACCCTACTTACCCAACGTATAAAGGAAGCACCTGATGAGCTAAGCCTACCCCTAAAGAAATTGGGATTCATGGGTTCTACTATTTGTCAAGGCTAAGTCTCAATTAATAAAAAATAGAGGTCAACTCAATTTATTATCTATCTCCTTTAAGTGAACAAAATTAGTGATCTATCGATAATTATAATTGACATGGTTGATAACTCGATAAAACATGCATGTGTAGTTTATGGAGATTTGACATTCATGTAACATATAAATAAAATGCAACAATAAATAAATTCCTAGTATGACCTTCCTAAAACAATAGAAAACCAAATAATCTATTACAAATTCGGAAATCAACTCCTTTGGTCCCTTGAACTTCAAGTGGGACGCCTCCCAAGGACACTGTCTCGGTCGGAACGCCTTTCCGAGTGGCAACGTCTTTAGGAAACTTCGGAATTACAAATATATAACAAAATTGCATGGATTTTCTATTATACATTTGTAAAATCAAATATAGTAAAATAAAAGCTACTGAGATCACATTAAAATTACTACTGAATCAATATTTTCTTACATTACGGGTAATATCGATTAAAATTAAGGCCATACTAAGACAAATTACATAAACCCAAAAATGACATTCATCAATTAAAATTTAGCATCAATATATGTTTAACACATGCCAAATTAATGTGTCAAATCCCCTGATAAAACTTATGTCGAATATCACCCGGTTATACGGAAATTCGTGATAATAACTAATTCTTTATCACAAATCAACACTTAAATCAAATTTAAGCCCAAGTTAATTATCCTAACTGTTTTAGGACTCAAATTTTACTCATTACTAAATCTTTAACAATAATTCAACTCGGTTTTACATTATGGGTCGCTTTTTACCCTAATTTAGATAACAATTATGAAATAATTCAAAATTTAATTCCAATAATTTATAATTTTGAAAATAAATACTTTGAACATTCTAGAACATTTACAGGACCTTCACTATGTCAACATTTTGATCAAAAAAGTTCGAATCATTTTAGAGAAAAATGTAGTTGCTCTTTATCGGTTTGATCAAATAAAATACCTAAAGCATGTGAAAATTAATCTAATCAATTTTAAAATTTTACATATGATATTTGAACTATATTTTAAAAATATGATAATTTTCTCATGCCATAAAATTTGTTTTAGCTTTCTTTTTTTGCTAAAAGCATCACTTTTATGTCATTTTTAATCATTAAACATCATAAATCATGCAAAATAAATCATATTTATCTCAAAGTTTACATAAAGTAATTAAAATATGCATGTGACATCATACTAAAATATCATGGCCAGATTCGAAATATAACTAGTTTTAGTAATGGAATGTTTATTTTACTCATTAAAATGTGTTTATTTTACTAAAAATCATTAAATTAAGAAATAATCTTCCATAAATAATCAAAATAATCTAAACACATTTTAGGACCAGAAGACACATCGTGCATAAATATTTCGTGGCTTATCAAATAACTAACAAATTTTTACTTTTATTTTGGTTACTCATAACACGTAAAAACTAGTAAACGATATGCATGCAACATCCTAATGCTCTAATACCAATTTTTAGGTTCATTAACCCTAGAGATGGCCAAGATTGCGGGTCGGCATGGCCCACACTGGCCCGGCCCGCCCAATCGGGCTTCATCTTCTATGGCCCGTTGGCCCGCTAAGGTGGCCCGCCCAACCCGCTCCCCCAAACTGGGCCAGTCCCGGGCTACATTCTCTCCGGCGCACACCCCCAGCCCGCCCAGCCCACACTGACCCGCACCCATTTTTAATCATTTTTCCAAAGCGGACCGGTCCAGGGCCACCAAATCCCCAGCCCGGCCCGGTCCAACCCGCACCCATCTGGCCCACAGTGCGGGCCCCGGCTCCCTCTCCCACAACCCGGCCTGCTGCAGCCCGACCCACTGTCCAGCCCTAATTAACCCTCTCATTATACATCTCTAATGATGAACTAATTAACTCTTTAATTATTTATGCAAGATCTAGTGCATGCAAACGAAAACAACCAAGATAAGAAGAAAATTTTTTCCTCACATTGATAATGGATGAAATATGGGCACAAGAGTAAGACTCCTTCTTACTCTTGTTCTTGAACTAAAAAGAATGTAGGATGATCTCCTTAAGGTTCAAGTGTAGAAACTCTCATCTTGTTGCACCTAGACTAACCCAAATATCCACATATATTATATACTAGATAATATATAAGGAACTCTTAATACTATAACTAATACAACTATTACTATACTTAGTAATATAGTGTTGCTATTAGAAATATATGAACTAGTGTTATGTGAAACTTCTCAAGTTTTCTTCTAGTGTGAGAATATTGTAAAATGAATATGAGACTAAGTAAGTAATAAGAGGAGAAAACATGTCCTCTTATTCACTCATGAAAACCGGTCCACCAACCATGGGAAGGGTGAGCATGCTTTACTTTTTGTCTTCACAATGTAATAGACTAGGCTTAGGCTTAGGTACTTAATCATTATGTTTAATTCTTAATTAGAGCAATAATCAATACCTAAACACTACCCTACAATCCCTTAAAACCGGTTATACCCTATAAAATGGAGTCCATTTTAACTTTGTGATTTTGTCATTTGTCATATGTGTGACATGTGACATGTTACATTTAATTTTGCTTATAAATGTACAGTTAACTAGTTTAAATGCAATCTTATAACAAATAAATTAAACTCAACATTTGAAGTAATAATTTATAATTACATGTATCTAAAATGGGTCATTTCATATTTCGTTAATATAATCTACAACTAATTGTAATCATAATTAACCGATTATGCATATCTTAAAATTTCATAAACATTATTCATTCTTAGTAATTTAACGATTTAATTACTAAATTGAATCTTATTTAATCATATTACAACAAGATATAATTCTCACTTAAACTTGTTCAAATTAAGGGATTAATTAAACTGTGTCGCCATACAATTAATTAACTTTCATGATTAGGGAATCGTCCTGTCGGTATGACCTTAAGGGACCAACTGATCACCACCGTCATACGATAGTAACGTCAAACTCTAGTAAGCCAATCTTAATCGATTAATGTGGACCAGTTGACTATAATATTTATCATCGCTTATGAATTTTTGTTATTGAGGTTTAATTAAGTGATCACACTATTGTTGGGGACACTTACTCCAACACTAAACAATTGAGAAAGAAAAATATCGTGGATTGCCTGGGAGAAGTTGTGTAAACCAAAGACCTCGGTGGGCTTGGATTTCGAGACTACCTTAAGTTTAATATGGCGCTTCTCGGAAAACAAGGTTGGCGGTTGTTAATGAATAGGAGCAGACTGATGACAAGAGTGTTGGGAGCGAAATACTTCCCACATGGAAATTTGCTGAGGGCTGAGATGCGAACGAACCCGAGTTATACATGGCGTGGTATATGGGAAGCGTGAGAGGTCCTAAAGTAGGGTCTTAGGAGATGTGTGGGGGATGGCTTGAGCATTAGTGTCTGGAGAGACCTCTGGATTCCTGAAACGCATATAGGAACGATCCTCTCCCTGAGAATGCGAATGGAGATGTCTGGAACTTAGGGGTAAAGGAAAAGAGGAACAAGGAATGGGAAGAGGGAGCACGGTGGAAAACGCCGATAGGCGGAAAATTAAAAATCAATGTCGACGTTGGGGTGTGCGAGGGGAGATGGAGGTGTGTTGGTGTAATACTACGTATTTCTATATATTGGGGACTCGACAGAGTATGGCTTAATCGACCGAGTGGGTTGTGCACTCGGTCGAGTAGCCTGTACTCGACCGAGTGGAATTGACTGATGGTTGGAGCAGTATTATGTTTTTGCGTACTCGGCCGAGTACATGTTGTACTCGATCGACTACGACAGAATTGGAGGATTAGTCGGACGATTGATTAAAGATTTATAAGAGGAATTAGGATTTATAATCTTAGTACATTTTTCAAAGCAAACCCTAGTATTCTCTCAAACTCTCTCTAATTCCTATAGAACATCCTTAATCATTTCGTGCCGGATCTTATCTATCGCCACCTTGTTGATTGCATGGGTATGTATCTATACTTTGTGATTTATATGTATTGTGATAACCCTAATTGATTTGGGGAAAAGAGAAACAAGGATTAGTAATGATTTACTTAATTGAATGTTTAGGGGAAGGGATTCATAAAAGAATATTGTTGATAGAATGATTGTGAATTGCTGCGGATTCACGAAAAGGTAGGGTTTCCCTACTCAGTATTGCGTTATTAATCGATGTTTATAAGATGCTATTTCTTATTGTTATGTGATTGATGATGGAGTTAATAGAGTTCGGGTTTGGGGTTGTTAACGATGGTTACTTGGTTACTATGGTTACCATGATTGGTGATTCCGTTGGGAGACGGATCACACCCCGTGGTTATCATGCCACGTGGGGGATGTGCACATTAATGATCCGGGTTTGTCTCGCTACGGTGAGATGGAACATCGACGCCTGTGGCTACGGTCCAGGGTCAATAGGTGGTTTTTGTAGAGCAGGCTGGTAACCCGAGTCTACTAAGTTGGCCCTCTGGTTTCTCTATCTGTTGTGCTTACCTTGTACGTAGGTCGGTATATGCGAATACTGACCCCTTTATTGTTTTACAAAAATGATGTGATCCATTGAGGGACGGTGAGCAGGTGATCGAAAGTAATCGTTAGAGTTTCGATGGGATCGAAAATTGGGATCACTTGTTGAGTCTAGCTTCCGCTTTGCATTGGAGTCTGAGATACTTGAATAGCATTCTTTACACATTTCTTTTATTGATTTGGAGTTTGATCAGATGGCATGCCATCTGTTTTGGGAATTGTATTGACATTTAACATTGATTAAATAATGTTGTTTCCTTTATTGCTTATTGCGATATTTACTACCTCGGGCAACCGAGATGGCAGCACTTTCGTGTGCTAAGGGGGTCTTGTAAGGCACCTTGATATATGGGGGTGTTACAAAGTGGTATCAGAGCGATCGATTTTGGAACCTAAAACCAATGAACCGAATGAACTAGGAGTGTCTAATAAAATGAACCCGGGTAGAAGTCATAGGGAGCTACCGCAAAGATTCGGGAGACGTCCCGGAATCGCACTCTTGCCCTTATAACTCTTATTTGGTCATTATGGGAAGTGTCGGGGCGTTATGTGTATTTGATGTTGTTAATATGTTGCATGTTGAGAATATGTGAAATGGAGATGGATGCGGAATGGGGTGGAGTGATGAATTGGATCATATGTGTATCACATGAGAATGATATGAATGGTGTGATGAGATGTGAACCACATAAGATGTGGCATGATTATATGATGTACATGAAATATGATAGCATGATGATGAACAAGACCGAAATGTAATGTCTTAAACGATGTTGAATTTTGGCATGAAATATGATATTGAGCGTGTATAAAAGGAAATATGTATGAATGGTGATGATTTTGGCATGAAAATATGTTATTGTTAACAAGCATGTTATATGTATGTGTTTCATGAGATTATGTGGTATGTGTGAAAGAATATTGTAGAGTCTATTGATCGAATATGAAAGAGGGGGAGGGGGGGGGGTGTTAAATTAAGTATTAAAAACTAGCCCCACTTTTTTTACTTTTATGATGTGTAATTAATTATTTGATTTTATTGATTAACTAATTAGTTAATCAAACTAATATGCAAATAACGAAATAACGAAATAACGAAAAGTAAAGAGAGACACAAGCGATTTTTGAAGTGGTTCAGTTTCACAAGTCGAAACCTACGTCCACTATTCTCGATTAATAATCTTTAGTACCTTTCTACAGATTACAAAAATTATCAACCCACTCGTATAATCAACTATGATTATAACTCAAGGTGAGTATCGCTAAATACTCTATACTATCTTACGTTAATAAAAAAGTACACTATAACTCACAAAGATTCTCGTTAAAGAATAAGTAAGATTATGTGATGTACTATTATCCAATAACGTATTTTACGTGAGCGATTGATAATAATTGATGCACGAGTTTTTCCGAAAAACAAACAATAAAAATAGAAAATATTTTGCTCAAAGTTTGTTTAAAATCAATTTGAAAAATTCCCTCAATTGTATATCAAGTCGTTATGAATGATTAAGATGAAAGGAGTATTTATAGTAGAAGCATAGGAGATATAAAATCTAAAATCCTAGATTTCTCTTTAAGAAATATATTTATCTTTAATATCTCAAAATATTATTAGAATCCTAGGTTGATATAAAGAAGGGAACGTGCCATAGAGGCCGTTTATCTCATCATCACGCAACCCTAGGAGCATACATCCCCAGGAGGCACAAACCCTAGGTTTCACGAAACTCTAGGTGGCACAATAACTAGGTGGGCTTATTAGGATAACAACAAATTGAGATAGAATGTATTAGAAATCCTAGGTAGCATGACAACTCATAAGTTATATTACTAACAAATAGAATCTCATAAATACATTATCTATTAAAACTTTTGATAAATATAAAGAGATGTGCTTTTTCACTTACGAATTTTACTTTTTCACATACGCTTTTTACAATTTTATCCTTGTTATTTTTTTGTCCCCAAATTAATTAATTTCTTTAATCTCCCTTCCATTCACCTCTCTCCGATAAACCACTCCGTCCGATCTTACTCCGGTCGACCCGTGCTTCGGTCAGCCATGCTCCAGCCAGGAGTTTTATTTCACACTGACAACGATGATAAAAATAAGGGAACCAATCTCCTTGCACGGATGACTGTTGAGGTGTTGAAGATAAGTCTCTGCTCCTTCTAATCGTATTCCAGTAGCATGGCTTCCCCGCAGTCATCTATTTGGATTTCATTTGAATCATTTGGATCACGTGAGTAATATTCTCCACTGTCCAGTATTTATGAAATTGGGCATGTCAATCAGAGTCTGCTCGACGAATTACTTTAAGAACTACTGAAATCAAATGGATCGATCCATGATAATTGATAAACAATCAAACATGTTAATTTCACTAATTAATACAGAGTAAACCCTAATAATTTATACAAACATACTCCGTATTATTAATTGATACACAACTAAACTACTTTACAAATTATAAAAATGTGATCCGTTGTTCAAGGTTGTATAACAAAGAGATTCGATTTTAGGGAAAAATAACATACCAAGAGTCAATTTGCTTAGGTTTTTAGAAAAAGGGTACGATGTGGAAAGTTAATGAAAAAGTGTATGTGAAAGAGTAAAATCCGTATGTGAAAAAGTAATGTCGATATAAAAAAAATCTTTCTCTTTTTGAAAACATTTAAAAGATTTATTTCCAAAATCATGCATCAACTTGATCATCCAAAGTTATAGGTGAAATAGCTATAACTTTGAATTTAGTATGTAAAGTTATAAGTAAAATAGTTATAACTTTACAAACATAAAATCACTCTATTGCAATAGTTACCGAATGACGACCTATACTATCTAATCTTCACAAGGATCTTCAGTATACGGATCATCTCTTCATCTTGATCACAAAGACCCTCCATCTTGAGTCCTGTGTTATTTGAAGTAGATCTTGCTTGAATTGTTTCTTCAATGTTATAACCAAAGTAGCTATAACTTTGTATATGAGCTTCCAAAGTTATACTTCAAGCTCCTATAACTTTGTCTCACAGAAATTTTCAAAGTTATGGCTTAAGCTCCTATAACTTTGATCTCCTTTCTTGTAATTTTTGTTAGCTATGATAAGATTAAAGCACACAATTAGATGCATATGATATATCAATTATAGCACATTATCAAGTAAATACTTGTCATTGTCAAAATTATAAAATAGGTTCAACAAATTCCCCCTTTTTGATGATGACAAATCTTTTATGATTTCTCTTATGATTGTGACTAAGTATAGTTCCCCCTCAACAAAAGACTACCAAAGTTATAGTAACGTTGATCGCAAGAACATAACAGCCTAGCCAAAGTTATATCTTGAAAGACTTTAAGAGATAACGGGTCTTGATAAGGAGAAAGCTTAAGCAAGGACTCAAATCATATCATTTTCCCCCTCTTGGCATCATTGAAAAGACAAGAACAAGGATATAAAATGACTAGAATAACATACTCCAAGGCAAGAAATAGATATGCAAAATACGCAATACTTAACGATTCATAGCAAGCAAAATCAAGTACTAAATGTCAATTAAACTACAAACCACAAATAAGAAAAGTATTAATTGCCAATGGGCCGAATATAGTGTAAGCCAAAATAGGCCGAATGTAGAGTAAGCCAAAATGGGCCGAATGGACAATATGATAAGTAGTTTAAGGACAAACAAATCAAGACAATAAAAATCAAGGCATATTGGGTTGACGAGGGATGGAGGGGTCGATATAGCCGGGTCGGGTACGGTACTCAATGGTGCCAAGGAGATCAAAACACTTCTGCACATGATTAGCTTGTGTGGTGAGGCATGAATCAAAGTTCCGAATCTTCATGGATAAGGCCTCCGTCGCATCATCGATTGTGTGCATTCCATCTCGCATTTTCGCACCACTCTTCACCAATGCACCTCCTTGGCTAACCAAGAGTTGCATCCGATCCCGTTGCCTGAGTATTTCTTGCCTAACATCGACCAAATTCCTCTAAATTTTAGCAAGGAAACCATTAACCTCCGTCATCCAAGACTTCCAGTCACCACTCACAACCGACCCACCATGGTCACGGTTTGAGCTTGGACTCCCCAATGCCACGGTTTTTAGCACCTTATCAACCAGCTCATCAATTTTATTATCTTGCGCATCAAGGCGCTCCATAACCTTTCCCATAAACAAGTCCAATTTTGATTCAAGAACCGAAAAATCAACAATATTTGGTTTAACATCAACTGAACCTACTTTAGATTGAAAAACCAATTCCGAACCCACGGCCACCATCTTCATAAATTTCAAGTAAGTATCATTCATGTCATCCTTAAGATTGATCCCATAACTAGCCGGATCAACAACCCCCTTAGCCTCAAGAACCCGAGACACCCACATACCATAGGGTAGGTCCAAAGTTATGTAAACCTTGTCTTCGGTCACGGAAAAGCTTATTTGAAAAATCCAAGCAAACACAAGATAAGCCAAATTTATTCTTTCACCCTCAAGCCACTTTTTAACAATCATCATCTCATAACAACTAACCTTTTCCCGACCACCCTGACACGGCACAAAGGTAATCCACAAGTAATTCAAGAAGAATTTCATGATTGGTGAAAAATTTCCTGCCAACAGACAACTAGAAAAAGTTACCTTATCATAAAAATATCTTTTAACATTCAGTTTGGCCGTGTCCGACAACTCATCCAATGACGTACACGGGTTTATTTTGGCTCCATCATCAAGAACAAAAAAACAGAGTACAAAAGTCATTGACAGAGACCGAAACTTCTCACCATTCACCACGGCATGTAAGACTCAAGATTTCAAAGAAACAGAGGCATAAAATTGAATTACCTCGATGGGATAGATAGGACCCGTAAACCGAGACACATGTTCCCATTCTTAAAATTTCAAGAAATTGTTGAAGAATTTCCTGGACATAACCACTCCCTTGGTTGGGGGCTGTGCCGCCCTGCCTTTCGATCTGCGAAATATTTTTCACACCAAGATTGCGGGAAACTCCGACCACCATGAATACCATATTTTGCAACCCAATTAACCAATTGTCGTTCTTCTTTAGTCAATCGTAGTTTATCAAGTCCGGATGCCGTTGCGTGGGGTAGAAACTCGAGAAACAGAGGGCGCTTTGTCCCTTCTATTTCCATGATTTCGATGTCTTCACTAGCATCTACTTGTACCTTGTTCTTCTCCTTGTTTAATCGACGCCTTTTAGTTCCTTCAAGCACCGAACCCGACTCGGTTTGGGTCAAATTGGGTGATTTTTGGTTGGGTTGTGGTGATGGATTGGTAGACATGCAAGGTGTTGTTGTTTTGGAGTTTGGGATGTTGGTGTTTTTGGTGGTGGACCGAGTGGAAGCCATGGATGTGTGAGCTTTTGGTTTTTTTTTTGTTTTCGTGTAAAAGAAGGAAGGTGATGTTGGTGATGTGTGTTGATGGTTATGTAGATGGGTAATTATGAGAGGTAGTGTTGGGTTTTGTGTTTTTGTAGGAGTGCACGTGAGGTGTCGTCCTCTACTTCCTGTTTTTCCCTTTTTTTTAATTTTAATTTGGGTAGGATTGAAAAAGGAATTTAGAGTAAATATAGGAGAGATATGGTAAAGATAGGATTAGGTAAGTAAAAAGATATGGTGGAATATTATAGTTAGGAATTTCGGTCAACATCAAGTTCAAGGGTATGAGTTTTTTTCAATTTTGGAAAGTGAATAAGATAGATTTTTGGCAAATATGTGATCCATATTTCAATATTCATAAAATACTAAATATGCAAGATATTCACGTAAAATATATAATATTACACACACACATACTAGCAATAAAATATACGGACACAGTCATACAATCTTGTCTTATTCTAACCAGTCATGCAAGTTCATAAAATAAATATGACGAATTTAATTGCTATTGATTAAACCAATTTTCAACCGCAAAATCTCAAAACGTCTTCTCGCTAACGCCTTTGTTAATATGTCAGCCCATTGATTTTCAGTATTACAAAATTCTAGTTTAATGTTGCCCTTTTCTACATGGTCGCGTAAGAAATGATGTCTAATGTCTATATGTTTAGTACAAGAATGCTAAGCTGGGTTCTTAGAAATAATAATAGTACTCCTATTATCACAAAATATAGGCATACAACCAACATTTACACCATAATCACATAGTTGTTGCTTAAACCAAAGTAATTGAGAACATACTAGTCCAGCAGCTATATACTCGGCTTCGGCAGTGGACAACACAACTGAATTTTGCTTCTTTGAGCCCCAAGTTATAATTCATGGTCCAACAAACGTACAAAATCCAGAGGTACTTTTTCTATCGAAAGAACATCCTATATAATCTGCATCTGAATATCCTACTATATCGAAATTACACTCAAGTAGATTCCATAAGTATAATTTAGATGTACCAATTAAATATCTCAAGATATGTTTAACTGCAATCATATGTGACTCTTTAGGGCACGATTGAAATTGAGCACATACACATACACTAAAAATAATGTCAGGTCTACTCGCAGTTAAATATAATAAAGAACCAATCATACCTCGATATGTAGTCTCATCGACACACTTGCCATTTTCATCTAAGGTTAACTTTTTATCAGTTACCATAGGTGTTTCCATTGGATGAGCGTTCTCCATACCAAATTTCCTGATTAGCTCCTTGACATATTTCTGTTGGTGGATCTTTATACCGTGTTTAGTTTGTTGAATTTGCAATCCTAGGAAGAATTTCAATTCCCCCATCATGCTCATTTCAAACTCTGAGGTCATTAGATCTGAAAAATACTTGCACAATTTATTGTTAGTAGAACCAAAAATGATGTCGTCTACATAAATTTGAGCAACAAGTAAATCAGAACCCTCAGATTTTAGAAATAGGGTTTTGTCGACATATCCTCTTTTAAAATTGTTTTGTAATAGAAATTTAGACAATATGTCGTACCATGCCTTAGCAGCTTGTTTCAAACTATATAATGCTTTATCAAGTTTAAAAACATTGTTTTGAAACTTGCTATTTAAAAATCCGGGAGGCTGTTCAACAAAAACCTCTTCTTCCACATATCTGTTAAGAAATGTAGTCTTAACGTCCATTTGGTAGAGTTTCATTCCTTTATGAGCTGCGAAGGCGATAAAGAGACGAATAGCCTCAAGTCTTGCTACAGGTGCGAAGGTCTCGTCATAATCGATCCCTTCCTATTGATTATATCCTTGAACTACCAATCGAGCCTTATTACGAACTATAACTCCTGAGTCATCCAATTTATTTCTGAATACCCTTTGAGTACCAATCACAGTTTGATTTTAAGGTCGTGGCACTAGATGCCAAAATTTATTACGTTCGAATTGTTGAAGCTCTTCTTGCATTTCCACAATCCAGTCGGATTCTGCAAATGCTTCTTTGATAATGGTAGGCTCTATGGTAGACAGAAAAGAATAGAATGAATAAAAGTTATTTAATGTTCGTCTTGTTTGAACTCCCTTGTTCAAAATTCCTAGGATACTATCCATAGGATGAGAACTCTTATATTTCTATTTCTTAGAGTTCTTAGGCTCATCATCATCTGAGGAACTCTCACTTTCCTCAAATGATTCAGAGTCAAGATTGGTTCCTCCTGAGCTTGACTCCGGGGTTGTAGCTGAAGTTGGTACAACTTTAGTTACATCATCTAGATCTGGGTCCAAAGTTATAGCATCATCAATTATAACTTTGGTTTCCTTATCCTTGTTTTGAGAGGAGACATTCGTATCATCAACAAGTGTCTCAGCTCTCTTTAAAGATCATTTGCGGATATATCAAGTTCATCATTGATTCCTTCAATAACTTCTTCATCAATTTCTGGTGAATCATCCCTTGTAAGGCGAAAGTCGGGATCATTCATGTCTTCTTCTTCATTCTGTTCAACTTGTTCAGGCACATTATTTTCATCAAATACAACATGAACACTTTCTTCTATGCACAAAGTTCTTTTGTTAAAAACTTTATAAGCTTTACTATGATTAGAGTAACCAACAAACACAGCTTTCTCACTTCGTGGATCAAATTTTCTTAAATTGCTTTTTCCATTATTATGGACAGAACATTTACTACCGAAGCAACAAAGATAAGCTATATTGTGTTTTCTCCCTCTTAAAAGTTCATAGGGAGTCTTTTTGAGAATTGGTCTAATCATAACTCTATTGTGCACATAGCATGCAGTACTAATGGCTTCGGCCCAAAAGTTCTTAGGAAGGCCACTACACAAAAGCATAGTGCGGGCCATGTCCTCTAGTGTTCTATTCATACGTTCAACGACACTGTTTTGTTGTGGGGTTCATGGTGCAGAAACGTTATGTCCTACATCATTTTCCCTACAATATTCTATAAAGGCTTGATTATCAAATTCGGTGCCATGATCCGTACGAATGGAAACTAACTTCTTATCATACTTGTTTTGGGCAAGCTTCAATAATACTACAAACTCATCGGAAGTTTCATCTTTAATAAATAGAAAGATAGGCCATACATACCTTGAGTAGTCGTCGACTAGGGCGAAGACGTACCTTGATCCACCACGTCTTCTGACATTCATAGGTCCACACAAATCCATGTGTACCAACTCAAGTGGACGTTCTGTACTTACTACTCGTTTTGGTTTGAATGAAGATTTTACTTGTTTGCATCGAGCACATGAGTCACACATCTTTTCTTGTTCGAATTCAATTGAGAGTAAACCCTCAACTAAACCCCGCAATTTGCGTTTCTTTAAAATTGTTAGACTAATGTGTGCAAACCTCTTGTGCCACAAGCATGAATCATCTACAGTAGCTTTCATGCACGTAAAGGAACTTGTAGTGACTTTGTTTAAATCAATCATATACACGTTTCTTTTACGTAGACCTTCTAAAATAACATTACTAGTACCTTCAATTATGATGCGACAAACAATGAATGAAAAACGACTTTATTGCCTTTGTCACATAGTTGAGAGATACTTAGCAAGTTGTGTTTGATACCATTTACCAGATAGACATTATTAATAGCATGTGAAGAAGATATACCAATCTTACCTACACCGATTATCTTGCCCTTCTTGTTGTCTCGAAAAGTGACCTTGCCACCGTCGAAGGGCTCTAGTGAAAGAAAAATTCTTATTTCCGGTCATGTGTCTCAAACAACCACTGTTGAGATACCATTGATTATTCTCTTTCACTATTATCTGCAAGGGAATCAAATACAACTTTTAGGTACCCAAGCTAAGTTGGGTCCTTTAAGGTTAGTAACTCTGTAAATTTGATCCTTCCTAACCCATACCTGTTTTACACTTCTTTTGATCTTAACATAGGGTTGTCTAGGTTTATTATAGTACATTCTAGGTTTTCTATTATCGTGACGCACGCTAGGTTTTAATGACTGCTTTTGATCCACATTCGCTTTGGATGATGAAGGTTTTGATGTGTAATCGAAAGCCATGTCATAGAACCATCTGAACTCATTGTTTCTTATTTCTTCACGTTCAGGTTCTGGTTCAGACTCATTAACACTAGACACGTCAAGTTCTTTAACAAAATCAGCTTGATTTTTATTATCATTGGCATATTTAACACAATTCTCTTTACCCTGGCCTGTGTGACCACAATAATTGCAAATAGGATATAATGAAAGATTGACATATTTCCTTCTCCTGAAATCACGATCAGAAGGAGTGGATTTGCACTTATCGTGGTCTCTACGACTATAACATTCATGTCCTAGACCCATCTTTATGTTATTGTTAAACTGCTCGGTAAGGAAGTTTAAGACTTTCTGACTTCCTTCCCATTTATCATAAGCTTTTCGTGCAAGTAGGAGAAATTCCTTCAGAGAGTGAATTTCTTTTTCACATATCGAATGGTCTACATTCGAGTCTTTGGAGGGATTGTTCTTTTTAAAGTTTTCACAAAAATCATTAAAGCGTTTGTTAAAGATACATTTCTCCTCATTATGTTAATCTTTGGCTTGGGAGACTTTTGCCTATATGTCTTTCAATTGCTGAGAAAGAAAAGAATTTTATTTCTTGTGATCAATGATAGCAACTTCCTTCGCCTTAGCTTAAGATTTCAAAAGCTCGTTGACTCTCTTCAATTCTAAAGTTGTAGCCTCATTAGCTACAACTTTGGCTTGAAGATGCTTAATGTTGAGCTTTAACTCTGAGATTATAGCTTCATTAGCTATAACTTTAGACTCAAGAGCCTCTTTCTAAATATTTGTCATGTCTGAAGTTGTAGATGGAGTAGCCATAACTGTAGATTTGTGCTCTTTAGCGTTGGCCTTTAGAAGTTGATTTTCCTCAGCAATGTCAAGAATTTGTTCCTTAAGGTCTTTTAATTCTAGACTCTGTTCATGACAATGGTCTAGGGTTTCTTCAAAGTACTTAACTAAAGACTTCTTAGACAATTTCTTAACTTGTTTTTTAAGTTCAAGATGACTAACCTCTTCATCATCTCCTGCAGCTGATTCTCAATCTGAATCACCGACAAGGCACATCTCAGATTTACTCTCGTTGTCGCTGTCATAAATTAGGTCAAGACTGACGTTGCTCAGACATAGGTTGGCAACTTCTTCTTCCTTTGACTCGTCGTCTTCTTTGTCGAGATCTCCCCAACAATAAGCCAACATGATTTGCTTTAATTCCTTCTTGGTTTTATCTCGTTGATTTTTGTCTTTGATTTTCTTCCAGGTAGGACAATCCTTAATCATATGATCATTGTCCCCACACTTGAACCAACCACGACTTGAGAGAGACCCTTTTGACTCGATTGGCTTCTTATAAGATTTGTTAGTGTTATTGTTAGGCGTTTTTAGCTTGTTTTTGATTAAAGAATTGTTTCTTAAAACGCTTAGAAAATAACACCCTTTCATCTTCAAGATCTGAGTCTTGTTTTTCGCTAGACTCAGCTTGTAAAGCCACTTTCTTACTATTTCTATCCTTTTTCTCATCCTCATCAAGAGTAATATCGTAAGCCATAAGGGTTCCGAGTAGCTCTTGATAGGATAGGTCAGATAGATCCTTACATTCCTCAATTACCGTCACCTTAGGTCTTCATCGTTTAGACAGACTTCTAAGGATCTTTCGAGCAATTTCCTCGGAGTCAAATGTTCTTCCAAGATTTTTCGATTCATTAATGATACTAGAGAAGCGAGTGGACATGCTATCAAGCAATTCATTTTGCTCCATAGTGAACAATTCGTATTTTCGCATTAACAATGCAATATGTTGCTTTTTGACAACAGTTGTTCCCTCATAGGGTAACTCTAGACCATCCCATATTTCCTTGGCAGATGAACTAGATGAGAATCGATCAAACTCGGTAGCAATCATCCTTTTTTGTAACAGACTTATTGCTTTTGAGTTTTTCTCAGGTTTCTTATAATCCGCCTCAACATAATCTTCTTTTTTCTTTTCGGTGGAAGTGCCAGTAATAGATCCAAGCATTATCTTATTAGGGCCATTCTTAATGATTAGCCAGCACTCCCAGTTGTTACCCTTTATGTAATGGCTCATCATATTTTTCCATAAACTATAGTACTTCCCATTAAATACGGAACACTTAAAGTGTTTGGAATCCATTAAAATAAAATTAAATGCAGCGGAAAGTAGATAAACAAAAAAGATAAGAGGATCAGACTCCTTGCTATAAGGCAATCAACAACACGAGGATCTAATACCAATTGTAGAGTCTATTGATCGAATACGAAAGAGGGAGGGGGGAGGGTGAATTGAGTATTAAAAACTAGCCCCATTTTTTCGACTTTTATGATGTGTAATTAATTATTTGATTTTATTGATTAAAATCAACTAGTTAATTAATCAAATTAATATGCAAGTAACGAAATAACAAAAACTAAAGAGAGACACAAGCGATTTTTGAAGTGGTTCAGTTTCACAAGTCGAAACCTACGTCCACTATTCTCGATTAATAATCTTTAGTACCATTCTACGGATTACAAAAATTATCAACCCACTCGTATAATAACCTATGATTATAACTCAAGGTGAGTATCGCAAAATACTCTATACTATCTTACGTTAATAAGAAAGTACACTATAACTCACAAATATTCTCGTTAAAGAATAAGTAAGATTATGTGATGTACTATTATCCAATAACGTATTTCACGTGAGCGATTGATAATAATTGATGCACGACTTTTTCCGAAAAACAAACAATAAAAATAATAAATCTTTTGCTTAAAGTTAGTTTACAATCAATTTGTAAAATTCTCTCAATTGTATATCAAGTCGTTATGAAAGATTAAGATGGAAGGAGTATTTATAGTACAAGTATAGGAGATATAAAATCTAAAACGCTACCTTTCTCTTTAAGAATTATATTTATCTTTAATATCTCAAAATATTGTTGTAAAGATATTATTAGAATCTTAGGTTGATATAAAGAAGGAAATGTGTCATAGAGGCCGTTTATCTCATAATCACGCAACCCTGGGAGCACGCATCCCTAGGAGGAACAAACCCTAGGTTTCACGAAATCCTAGGTGGCACAATCACTAGGTAAGAACGTGCTAGATGGAAAATACGAGGAGTGTCAAATATTACAAACTAAATACAAAATACTATAAGAGACGTATTCTCTAAAAATGTTAACAAAAGACAAGTTATTTTGCAACTTGCTAAGAACGTCTAAAGGTGTTTCATCCAGGGACAACGCCCGCTAGCTCACACCCGAACCCAAAATACCAAGCAAAAAGCCATCCATGCAAGCAACCTGTTCATCCATGAAAAACATGAACACCACAGTCAGTGGGAAGTAACTCCGGGTTCTCCCAGCCATATCACATTAAACGTACATAAAAGGAAATACAAAAGTAGAAGCATGCATATATAGATATACATGTGAAATACGATAAGGATAGATAGGCAATTCAATATATAATAATAATAGCATATGAAGTACCAGTCCGAATCTATCATGTTATACAAAGACTCGGGGAAGACACTCTTAGGCAACCGAATACGCTCACTAGGGCTTACATCTCATCGTTAGCGGTATAAGTTTGATAAGATTGAGACTCGACAAACAAACCATGCCAAGTCATGCGGAGATCATAAGTAATCAATCATATAATCATCCATTCAGACGTACCAATACATTGACGACATCTCTCACGGTAAATGAAACGCACTAGCACCGTGTACATGGCAAGTATGATTAAAAGGCATCCACGAGATAAGCATTTTCCTGAACGCATACACGATAAACATTTTGTATATGTGGACTAATTTCCTCCTGGTAGCACGACGATAATAATACGGTCCTAGTCTAAACCTGGCCAGACTCTCGGAATAAACGTGTTCCGATTCGACATGCGATAAACATTTCGCATCCAAGACTCGGTCAATCATTGACGCCGAGTACCCCAAATTCGGTCGATATTCACGAAAGAGGCGGAAAAGAGCACAAGCCTCATAACAAGCGGTACGCTACATGCAAATAACACCACCTCGCAAGTACACAACGGCCGGGTCGATCAACGCAAAGCGTTCGCCTCCAAACAACGTCGTCGTATGCCCACTAACACATGCAATTAAGCAGTAAGGATACATCCCCGTTCCGACATTCCAGCCTTACGAACGTGGAGGTAGCCAAGGGAATGGAGGACAAAGCACATAACAAAAAATAGTGCCACAACCGTAAACATTTGTAAAAACCGATCCCTCAAAGGGGGGACATACAATATAACCGTCACCAAAACATGCGATACAATGCGAATGAAATAGCCATATATTC
>JAIUZE010047043.1:0-13078 GCA_022085475.1 Heliosperma pusillum | reverse complement strand
TGTTAACAAGCATGTTATATGTATGTGTTTCATGAGATTATGTGGTATGTGTGAAAGAATATTGTAGAGTCTATTGATCGAATATGAAAGAGGGGGAGGGGGGGGGGTGTTAAATTAAGTATTAAAAACTAGCCCCACTTTTTTTACTTTTATGATGTGTAATTAATTATTTGATTTTATTGATTAACTAATTAGTTAATCAAACTAATATGCAAATAACGAAATAACGAAATAACGAAAAGTAAAGAGAGACACAAGCGATTTTTGAAGTGGTTCAGTTTCACAAGTCGAAACCTACGTCCACTATTCTCGATTAATAATCTTTAGTACCTTTCTACAGATTACAAAAATTATCAACCCACTCGTATAATCAACTATGATTATAACTCAAGGTGAGTATCGCTAAATACTCTATACTATCTTACGTTAATAAAAAAGTACACTATAACTCACAAAGATTCTCGTTAAAGAATAAGTAAGATTATGTGATGTACTATTATCCAATAACGTATTTTACGTGAGCGATTGATAATAATTGATGCACGAGTTTTTCCGAAAAACAAACAATAAAAATAGAAAATATTTTGCTCAAAGTTTGTTTAAAATCAATTTGAAAAATTCCCTCAATTGTATATCAAGTCGTTATGAATGATTAAGATGAAAGGAGTATTTATAGTAGAAGCATAGGAGATATAAAATCTAAAATCCTAGATTTCTCTTTAAGAAATATATTTATCTTTAATATCTCAAAATATTATTAGAATCCTAGGTTGATATAAAGAAGGGAACGTGCCATAGAGGCCGTTTATCTCATCATCACGCAACCCTAGGAGCATACATCCCCAGGAGGCACAAACCCTAGGTTTCACGAAACTCTAGGTGGCACAATAACTAGGTGGGCTTATTAGGATAACAACAAATTGAGATAGAATGTATTAGAAATCCTAGGTAGCATGACAACTCATAAGTTATATTACTAACAAATAGAATCTCATAAATACATTATCTATTAAAACTTTTGATAAATATAAAGAGATGTGCTTTTTCACTTACGAATTTTACTTTTTCACATACGCTTTTTACAATTTTATCCTTGTTATTTTTTTGTCCCCAAATTAATTAATTTCTTTAATCTCCCTTCCATTCACCTCTCTCCGATAAACCACTCCGTCCGATCTTACTCCGGTCGACCCGTGCTTCGGTCAGCCATGCTCCAGCCAGGAGTTTTATTTCACACTGACAACGATGATAAAAATAAGGGAACCAATCTCCTTGCACGGATGACTGTTGAGGTGTTGAAGATAAGTCTCTGCTCCTTCTAATCGTATTCCAGTAGCATGGCTTCCCCGCAGTCATCTATTTGGATTTCATTTGAATCATTTGGATCACGTGAGTAATATTCTCCACTGTCCAGTATTTATGAAATTGGGCATGTCAATCAGAGTCTGCTCGACGAATTACTTTAAGAACTACTGAAATCAAATGGATCGATCCATGATAATTGATAAACAATCAAACATGTTAATTTCACTAATTAATACAGAGTAAACCCTAATAATTTATACAAACATACTCCGTATTATTAATTGATACACAACTAAACTACTTTACAAATTATAAAAATGTGATCCGTTGTTCAAGGTTGTATAACAAAGAGATTCGATTTTAGGGAAAAATAACATACCAAGAGTCAATTTGCTTAGGTTTTTAGAAAAAGGGTACGATGTGGAAAGTTAATGAAAAAGTGTATGTGAAAGAGTAAAATCCGTATGTGAAAAAGTAATGTCGATATAAAAAAAATCTTTCTCTTTTTGAAAACATTTAAAAGATTTATTTCCAAAATCATGCATCAACTTGATCATCCAAAGTTATAGGTGAAATAGCTATAACTTTGAATTTAGTATGTAAAGTTATAAGTAAAATAGTTATAACTTTACAAACATAAAATCACTCTATTGCAATAGTTACCGAATGACGACCTATACTATCTAATCTTCACAAGGATCTTCAGTATACGGATCATCTCTTCATCTTGATCACAAAGACCCTCCATCTTGAGTCCTGTGTTATTTGAAGTAGATCTTGCTTGAATTGTTTCTTCAATGTTATAACCAAAGTAGCTATAACTTTGTATATGAGCTTCCAAAGTTATACTTCAAGCTCCTATAACTTTGTCTCACAGAAATTTTCAAAGTTATGGCTTAAGCTCCTATAACTTTGATCTCCTTTCTTGTAATTTTTGTTAGCTATGATAAGATTAAAGCACACAATTAGATGCATATGATATATCAATTATAGCACATTATCAAGTAAATACTTGTCATTGTCAAAATTATAAAATAGGTTCAACAAATTCCCCCTTTTTGATGATGACAAATCTTTTATGATTTCTCTTATGATTGTGACTAAGTATAGTTCCCCCTCAACAAAAGACTACCAAAGTTATAGTAACGTTGATCGCAAGAACATAACAGCCTAGCCAAAGTTATATCTTGAAAGACTTTAAGAGATAACGGGTCTTGATAAGGAGAAAGCTTAAGCAAGGACTCAAATCATATCATTTTCCCCCTCTTGGCATCATTGAAAAGACAAGAACAAGGATATAAAATGACTAGAATAACATACTCCAAGGCAAGAAATAGATATGCAAAATACGCAATACTTAACGATTCATAGCAAGCAAAATCAAGTACTAAATGTCAATTAAACTACAAACCACAAATAAGAAAAGTATTAATTGCCAATGGGCCGAATATAGTGTAAGCCAAAATAGGCCGAATGTAGAGTAAGCCAAAATGGGCCGAATGGACAATATGATAAGTAGTTTAAGGACAAACAAATCAAGACAATAAAAATCAAGGCATATTGGGTTGACGAGGGATGGAGGGGTCGATATAGCCGGGTCGGGTACGGTACTCAATGGTGCCAAGGAGATCAAAACACTTCTGCACATGATTAGCTTGTGTGGTGAGGCATGAATCAAAGTTCCGAATCTTCATGGATAAGGCCTCCGTCGCATCATCGATTGTGTGCATTCCATCTCGCATTTTCGCACCACTCTTCACCAATGCACCTCCTTGGCTAACCAAGAGTTGCATCCGATCCCGTTGCCTGAGTATTTCTTGCCTAACATCGACCAAATTCCTCTAAATTTTAGCAAGGAAACCATTAACCTCCGTCATCCAAGACTTCCAGTCACCACTCACAACCGACCCACCATGGTCACGGTTTGAGCTTGGACTCCCCAATGCCACGGTTTTTAGCACCTTATCAACCAGCTCATCAATTTTATTATCTTGCGCATCAAGGCGCTCCATAACCTTTCCCATAAACAAGTCCAATTTTGATTCAAGAACCGAAAAATCAACAATATTTGGTTTAACATCAACTGAACCTACTTTAGATTGAAAAACCAATTCCGAACCCACGGCCACCATCTTCATAAATTTCAAGTAAGTATCATTCATGTCATCCTTAAGATTGATCCCATAACTAGCCGGATCAACAACCCCCTTAGCCTCAAGAACCCGAGACACCCACATACCATAGGGTAGGTCCAAAGTTATGTAAACCTTGTCTTCGGTCACGGAAAAGCTTATTTGAAAAATCCAAGCAAACACAAGATAAGCCAAATTTATTCTTTCACCCTCAAGCCACTTTTTAACAATCATCATCTCATAACAACTAACCTTTTCCCGACCACCCTGACACGGCACAAAGGTAATCCACAAGTAATTCAAGAAGAATTTCATGATTGGTGAAAAATTTCCTGCCAACAGACAACTAGAAAAAGTTACCTTATCATAAAAATATCTTTTAACATTCAGTTTGGCCGTGTCCGACAACTCATCCAATGACGTACACGGGTTTATTTTGGCTCCATCATCAAGAACAAAAAAACAGAGTACAAAAGTCATTGACAGAGACCGAAACTTCTCACCATTCACCACGGCATGTAAGACTCAAGATTTCAAAGAAACAGAGGCATAAAATTGAATTACCTCGATGGGATAGATAGGACCCGTAAACCGAGACACATGTTCCCATTCTTAAAATTTCAAGAAATTGTTGAAGAATTTCCTGGACATAACCACTCCCTTGGTTGGGGGCTGTGCCGCCCTGCCTTTCGATCTGCGAAATATTTTTCACACCAAGATTGCGGGAAACTCCGACCACCATGAATACCATATTTTGCAACCCAATTAACCAATTGTCGTTCTTCTTTAGTCAATCGTAGTTTATCAAGTCCGGATGCCGTTGCGTGGGGTAGAAACTCGAGAAACAGAGGGCGCTTTGTCCCTTCTATTTCCATGATTTCGATGTCTTCACTAGCATCTACTTGTACCTTGTTCTTCTCCTTGTTTAATCGACGCCTTTTAGTTCCTTCAAGCACCGAACCCGACTCGGTTTGGGTCAAATTGGGTGATTTTTGGTTGGGTTGTGGTGATGGATTGGTAGACATGCAAGGTGTTGTTGTTTTGGAGTTTGGGATGTTGGTGTTTTTGGTGGTGGACCGAGTGGAAGCCATGGATGTGTGAGCTTTTGGTTTTTTTTTTGTTTTCGTGTAAAAGAAGGAAGGTGATGTTGGTGATGTGTGTTGATGGTTATGTAGATGGGTAATTATGAGAGGTAGTGTTGGGTTTTGTGTTTTTGTAGGAGTGCACGTGAGGTGTCGTCCTCTACTTCCTGTTTTTCCCTTTTTTTTAATTTTAATTTGGGTAGGATTGAAAAAGGAATTTAGAGTAAATATAGGAGAGATATGGTAAAGATAGGATTAGGTAAGTAAAAAGATATGGTGGAATATTATAGTTAGGAATTTCGGTCAACATCAAGTTCAAGGGTATGAGTTTTTTTCAATTTTGGAAAGTGAATAAGATAGATTTTTGGCAAATATGTGATCCATATTTCAATATTCATAAAATACTAAATATGCAAGATATTCACGTAAAATATATAATATTACACACACACATACTAGCAATAAAATATACGGACACAGTCATACAATCTTGTCTTATTCTAACCAGTCATGCAAGTTCATAAAATAAATATGACGAATTTAATTGCTATTGATTAAACCAATTTTCAACCGCAAAATCTCAAAACGTCTTCTCGCTAACGCCTTTGTTAATATGTCAGCCCATTGATTTTCAGTATTACAAAATTCTAGTTTAATGTTGCCCTTTTCTACATGGTCGCGTAAGAAATGATGTCTAATGTCTATATGTTTAGTACAAGAATGCTAAGCTGGGTTCTTAGAAATAATAATAGTACTCCTATTATCACAAAATATAGGCATACAACCAACATTTACACCATAATCACATAGTTGTTGCTTAAACCAAAGTAATTGAGAACATACTAGTCCAGCAGCTATATACTCGGCTTCGGCAGTGGACAACACAACTGAATTTTGCTTCTTTGAGCCCCAAGTTATAATTCATGGTCCAACAAACGTACAAAATCCAGAGGTACTTTTTCTATCGAAAGAACATCCTATATAATCTGCATCTGAATATCCTACTATATCGAAATTACACTCAAGTAGATTCCATAAGTATAATTTAGATGTACCAATTAAATATCTCAAGATATGTTTAACTGCAATCATATGTGACTCTTTAGGGCACGATTGAAATTGAGCACATACACATACACTAAAAATAATGTCAGGTCTACTCGCAGTTAAATATAATAAAGAACCAATCATACCTCGATATGTAGTCTCATCGACACACTTGCCATTTTCATCTAAGGTTAACTTTTTATCAGTTACCATAGGTGTTTCCATTGGATGAGCGTTCTCCATACCAAATTTCCTGATTAGCTCCTTGACATATTTCTGTTGGTGGATCTTTATACCGTGTTTAGTTTGTTGAATTTGCAATCCTAGGAAGAATTTCAATTCCCCCATCATGCTCATTTCAAACTCTGAGGTCATTAGATCTGAAAAATACTTGCACAATTTATTGTTAGTAGAACCAAAAATGATGTCGTCTACATAAATTTGAGCAACAAGTAAATCAGAACCCTCAGATTTTAGAAATAGGGTTTTGTCGACATATCCTCTTTTAAAATTGTTTTGTAATAGAAATTTAGACAATATGTCGTACCATGCCTTAGCAGCTTGTTTCAAACTATATAATGCTTTATCAAGTTTAAAAACATTGTTTTGAAACTTGCTATTTAAAAATCCGGGAGGCTGTTCAACAAAAACCTCTTCTTCCACATATCTGTTAAGAAATGTAGTCTTAACGTCCATTTGGTAGAGTTTCATTCCTTTATGAGCTGCGAAGGCGATAAAGAGACGAATAGCCTCAAGTCTTGCTACAGGTGCGAAGGTCTCGTCATAATCGATCCCTTCCTATTGATTATATCCTTGAACTACCAATCGAGCCTTATTACGAACTATAACTCCTGAGTCATCCAATTTATTTCTGAATACCCTTTGAGTACCAATCACAGTTTGATTTTAAGGTCGTGGCACTAGATGCCAAAATTTATTACGTTCGAATTGTTGAAGCTCTTCTTGCATTTCCACAATCCAGTCGGATTCTGCAAATGCTTCTTTGATAATGGTAGGCTCTATGGTAGACAGAAAAGAATAGAATGAATAAAAGTTATTTAATGTTCGTCTTGTTTGAACTCCCTTGTTCAAAATTCCTAGGATACTATCCATAGGATGAGAACTCTTATATTTCTATTTCTTAGAGTTCTTAGGCTCATCATCATCTGAGGAACTCTCACTTTCCTCAAATGATTCAGAGTCAAGATTGGTTCCTCCTGAGCTTGACTCCGGGGTTGTAGCTGAAGTTGGTACAACTTTAGTTACATCATCTAGATCTGGGTCCAAAGTTATAGCATCATCAATTATAACTTTGGTTTCCTTATCCTTGTTTTGAGAGGAGACATTCGTATCATCAACAAGTGTCTCAGCTCTCTTTAAAGATCATTTGCGGATATATCAAGTTCATCATTGATTCCTTCAATAACTTCTTCATCAATTTCTGGTGAATCATCCCTTGTAAGGCGAAAGTCGGGATCATTCATGTCTTCTTCTTCATTCTGTTCAACTTGTTCAGGCACATTATTTTCATCAAATACAACATGAACACTTTCTTCTATGCACAAAGTTCTTTTGTTAAAAACTTTATAAGCTTTACTATGATTAGAGTAACCAACAAACACAGCTTTCTCACTTCGTGGATCAAATTTTCTTAAATTGCTTTTTCCATTATTATGGACAGAACATTTACTACCGAAGCAACAAAGATAAGCTATATTGTGTTTTCTCCCTCTTAAAAGTTCATAGGGAGTCTTTTTGAGAATTGGTCTAATCATAACTCTATTGTGCACATAGCATGCAGTACTAATGGCTTCGGCCCAAAAGTTCTTAGGAAGGCCACTACACAAAAGCATAGTGCGGGCCATGTCCTCTAGTGTTCTATTCATACGTTCAACGACACTGTTTTGTTGTGGGGTTCATGGTGCAGAAACGTTATGTCCTACATCATTTTCCCTACAATATTCTATAAAGGCTTGATTATCAAATTCGGTGCCATGATCCGTACGAATGGAAACTAACTTCTTATCATACTTGTTTTGGGCAAGCTTCAATAATACTACAAACTCATCGGAAGTTTCATCTTTAATAAATAGAAAGATAGGCCATACATACCTTGAGTAGTCGTCGACTAGGGCGAAGACGTACCTTGATCCACCACGTCTTCTGACATTCATAGGTCCACACAAATCCATGTGTACCAACTCAAGTGGACGTTCTGTACTTACTACTCGTTTTGGTTTGAATGAAGATTTTACTTGTTTGCATCGAGCACATGAGTCACACATCTTTTCTTGTTCGAATTCAATTGAGAGTAAACCCTCAACTAAACCCCGCAATTTGCGTTTCTTTAAAATTGTTAGACTAATGTGTGCAAACCTCTTGTGCCACAAGCATGAATCATCTACAGTAGCTTTCATGCACGTAAAGGAACTTGTAGTGACTTTGTTTAAATCAATCATATACACGTTTCTTTTACGTAGACCTTCTAAAATAACATTACTAGTACCTTCAATTATGATGCGACAAACAATGAATGAAAAACGACTTTATTGCCTTTGTCACATAGTTGAGAGATACTTAGCAAGTTGTGTTTGATACCATTTACCAGATAGACATTATTAATAGCATGTGAAGAAGATATACCAATCTTACCTACACCGATTATCTTGCCCTTCTTGTTGTCTCGAAAAGTGACCTTGCCACCGTCGAAGGGCTCTAGTGAAAGAAAAATTCTTATTTCCGGTCATGTGTCTCAAACAACCACTGTTGAGATACCATTGATTATTCTCTTTCACTATTATCTGCAAGGGAATCAAATACAACTTTTAGGTACCCAAGCTAAGTTGGGTCCTTTAAGGTTAGTAACTCTGTAAATTTGATCCTTCCTAACCCATACCTGTTTTACACTTCTTTTGATCTTAACATAGGGTTGTCTAGGTTTATTATAGTACATTCTAGGTTTTCTATTATCGTGACGCACGCTAGGTTTTAATGACTGCTTTTGATCCACATTCGCTTTGGATGATGAAGGTTTTGATGTGTAATCGAAAGCCATGTCATAGAACCATCTGAACTCATTGTTTCTTATTTCTTCACGTTCAGGTTCTGGTTCAGACTCATTAACACTAGACACGTCAAGTTCTTTAACAAAATCAGCTTGATTTTTATTATCATTGGCATATTTAACACAATTCTCTTTACCCTGGCCTGTGTGACCACAATAATTGCAAATAGGATATAATGAAAGATTGACATATTTCCTTCTCCTGAAATCACGATCAGAAGGAGTGGATTTGCACTTATCGTGGTCTCTACGACTATAACATTCATGTCCTAGACCCATCTTTATGTTATTGTTAAACTGCTCGGTAAGGAAGTTTAAGACTTTCTGACTTCCTTCCCATTTATCATAAGCTTTTCGTGCAAGTAGGAGAAATTCCTTCAGAGAGTGAATTTCTTTTTCACATATCGAATGGTCTACATTCGAGTCTTTGGAGGGATTGTTCTTTTTAAAGTTTTCACAAAAATCATTAAAGCGTTTGTTAAAGATACATTTCTCCTCATTATGTTAATCTTTGGCTTGGGAGACTTTTGCCTATATGTCTTTCAATTGCTGAGAAAGAAAAGAATTTTATTTCTTGTGATCAATGATAGCAACTTCCTTCGCCTTAGCTTAAGATTTCAAAAGCTCGTTGACTCTCTTCAATTCTAAAGTTGTAGCCTCATTAGCTACAACTTTGGCTTGAAGATGCTTAATGTTGAGCTTTAACTCTGAGATTATAGCTTCATTAGCTATAACTTTAGACTCAAGAGCCTCTTTCTAAATATTTGTCATGTCTGAAGTTGTAGATGGAGTAGCCATAACTGTAGATTTGTGCTCTTTAGCGTTGGCCTTTAGAAGTTGATTTTCCTCAGCAATGTCAAGAATTTGTTCCTTAAGGTCTTTTAATTCTAGACTCTGTTCATGACAATGGTCTAGGGTTTCTTCAAAGTACTTAACTAAAGACTTCTTAGACAATTTCTTAACTTGTTTTTTAAGTTCAAGATGACTAACCTCTTCATCATCTCCTGCAGCTGATTCTCAATCTGAATCACCGACAAGGCACATCTCAGATTTACTCTCGTTGTCGCTGTCATAAATTAGGTCAAGACTGACGTTGCTCAGACATAGGTTGGCAACTTCTTCTTCCTTTGACTCGTCGTCTTCTTTGTCGAGATCTCCCCAACAATAAGCCAACATGATTTGCTTTAATTCCTTCTTGGTTTTATCTCGTTGATTTTTGTCTTTGATTTTCTTCCAGGTAGGACAATCCTTAATCATATGATCATTGTCCCCACACTTGAACCAACCACGACTTGAGAGAGACCCTTTTGACTCGATTGGCTTCTTATAAGATTTGTTAGTGTTATTGTTAGGCGTTTTTAGCTTGTTTTTGATTAAAGAATTGTTTCTTAAAACGCTTAGAAAATAACACCCTTTCATCTTCAAGATCTGAGTCTTGTTTTTCGCTAGACTCAGCTTGTAAAGCCACTTTCTTACTATTTCTATCCTTTTTCTCATCCTCATCAAGAGTAATATCGTAAGCCATAAGGGTTCCGAGTAGCTCTTGATAGGATAGGTCAGATAGATCCTTACATTCCTCAATTACCGTCACCTTAGGTCTTCATCGTTTAGACAGACTTCTAAGGATCTTTCGAGCAATTTCCTCGGAGTCAAATGTTCTTCCAAGATTTTTCGATTCATTAATGATACTAGAGAAGCGAGTGGACATGCTATCAAGCAATTCATTTTGCTCCATAGTGAACAATTCGTATTTTCGCATTAACAATGCAATATGTTGCTTTTTGACAACAGTTGTTCCCTCATAGGGTAACTCTAGACCATCCCATATTTCCTTGGCAGATGAACTAGATGAGAATCGATCAAACTCGGTAGCAATCATCCTTTTTTGTAACAGACTTATTGCTTTTGAGTTTTTCTCAGGTTTCTTATAATCCGCCTCAACATAATCTTCTTTTTTCTTTTCGGTGGAAGTGCCAGTAATAGATCCAAGCATTATCTTATTAGGGCCATTCTTAATGATTAGCCAGCACTCCCAGTTGTTACCCTTTATGTAATGGCTCATCATATTTTTCCATAAACTATAGTACTTCCCATTAAATACGGAACACTTAAAGTGTTTGGAATCCATTAAAATAAAATTAAATGCAGCGGAAAGTAGATAAACAAAAAAGATAAGAGGATCAGACTCCTTGCTATAAGGCAATCAACAACACGAGGATCTAATACCAATTGTAGAGTCTATTGATCGAATACGAAAGAGGGAGGGGGGAGGGTGAATTGAGTATTAAAAACTAGCCCCATTTTTTCGACTTTTATGATGTGTAATTAATTATTTGATTTTATTGATTAAAATCAACTAGTTAATTAATCAAATTAATATGCAAGTAACGAAATAACAAAAACTAAAGAGAGACACAAGCGATTTTTGAAGTGGTTCAGTTTCACAAGTCGAAACCTACGTCCACTATTCTCGATTAATAATCTTTAGTACCATTCTACGGATTACAAAAATTATCAACCCACTCGTATAATAACCTATGATTATAACTCAAGGTGAGTATCGCAAAATACTCTATACTATCTTACGTTAATAAGAAAGTACACTATAACTCACAAATATTCTCGTTAAAGAATAAGTAAGATTATGTGATGTACTATTATCCAATAACGTATTTCACGTGAGCGATTGATAATAATTGATGCACGACTTTTTCCGAAAAACAAACAATAAAAATAATAAATCTTTTGCTTAAAGTTAGTTTACAATCAATTTGTAAAATTCTCTCAATTGTATATCAAGTCGTTATGAAAGATTAAGATGGAAGGAGTATTTATAGTACAAGTATAGGAGATATAAAATCTAAAACGCTACCTTTCTCTTTAAGAATTATATTTATCTTTAATATCTCAAAATATTGTTGTAAAGATATTATTAGAATCTTAGGTTGATATAAAGAAGGAAATGTGTCATAGAGGCCGTTTATCTCATAATCACGCAACCCTGGGAGCACGCATCCCTAGGAGGAACAAACCCTAGGTTTCACGAAATCCTAGGTGGCACAATCACTAGGTAAGAACGTGCTAGATGGAAAATACGAGGAGTGTCAAATATTACAAACTAAATACAAAATACTATAAGAGACGTATTCTCTAAAAATGTTAACAAAAGACAAGTTATTTTGCAACTTGCTAAGAACGTCTAAAGGTGTTTCATCCAGGGACAACGCCCGCTAGCTCACACCCGAACCCAAAATACCAAGCAAAAAGCCATCCATGCAAGCAACCTGTTCATCCATGAAAAACATGAACACCACAGTCAGTGGGAAGTAACTCCGGGTTCTCCCAGCCATATCACATTAAACGTACATAAAAGGAAATACAAAAGTAGAAGCATGCATATATAGATATACATGTGAAATACGATAAGGATAGATAGGCAATTCAATATATAATAATAATAGCATATGAAGTACCAGTCCGAATCTATCATGTTATACAAAGACTCGGGGAAGACACTCTTAGGCAACCGAATACGCTCACTAGGGCTTACATCTCATCGTTAGCGGTATAAGTTTGATAAGATTGAGACTCGACAAACAAACCATGCCAAGTCATGCGGAGATCATAAGTAATCAATCATATAATCATCCATTCAGACGTACCAATACATTGACGACATCTCTCACGGTAAATGAAACGCACTAGCACCGTGTACATGGCAAGTATGATTAAAAGGCATCCACGAGATAAGCATTTTCCTGAACGCATACACGATAAACATTTTGTATATGTGGACTAATTTCCTCCTGGTAGCACGACGATAATAATACGGTCCTAGTCTAAACCTGGCCAGACTCTCGGAATAAACGTGTTCCGATTCGACATGCGATAAACATTTCGCATCCAAGACTCGGTCAATCATAAACGCCGAGTACCCCAAATTCGATAGATCAATTCACGAAAGAGGTGGAAAAGAGCACAAGCCTCATAACAAGCGGTACGCTACATGCAAATAACACCACCTCGCAAGTACACAACATTTGACGGCCGGGTCGATCAACGCAAAGCGTTCGCCTCCCAACAACGTCGTCGTATGCCCACTAACACATGCAATTAAGCAATAGGATACATCCCCGTTACGACATTCCAGCCTTACGAACGTGGAGGTAGCGAAGGGAATGAGAGTACAAAGCACATAACAAAATAGTGCTCAAACCGTAACATTTGTAAAAACCGACTCAAAGTGGGACATACCAATAACCGTCACAAAACATGCGATACAAGCGAATGAAATATCATATATTCAAAACATTAATTGTGACACCCTCAAATTTGCGGAAAGAAAAAAAATTATTTAAATACATAAAAGATAGGAATACATAATAAGGGTGTCTTAAATAAAAAGGTTCATTACAAAACGGAAATAATATTATACAAAAGAAATATAC
>JAIUZE010047042.1:0-10752 GCA_022085475.1 Heliosperma pusillum | reverse complement strand
ACATAGACTTGAACATAAAATCATCATATTTATTTCATGCTATTTTATTCCATCTTCTAACATGTGAATTATTAAATCTTACGAAAAACCCGCTTGACTTAAAGGATATCAAATTAAACTACAATCCCGTATTATAATTTCTAACATGTGAGAAATATTAACATTATGAAAAACCGTTTAATTAATTAATTTACTTATTAAAATTTTCCCACTTGTTAAATCTTACAAAACACGATGAAATAACAATAACTCAAAAACCGTCACAAATCCAAGGAAGGGGACCCACGGCTGTTTTGGGCCGTGACAAGAACCGGCCTAGTTTGGCTATTTTGGTCGACTTTTCTAAAACCGTTTCTTAATATTTTCCCGCATGCTTAACATATTTAAAACCCGTCAAAACAACAACAAAACAATCAAGTATCGACACAACCCAAAGAACCAAACAGACCGGGCTGGACCAGGTCTGAACCGGCCTGAACCGGCCTGGTTTGGCCCGGTTTTCCAGCCACCAAAACAGCCCCCCTACGGCCACCACCAACATCAACTCTAAATTATTTCTAACATGTTTTAATTAACAAACAACCATTTTAACAATCATCCATCCAAAAATCATGATTATTAACAAATCATCCAAATATGTCAAGAACACTAAACATGCCAAAAATTCATACCACATAATAATCATAACTACTTATCATGTTACTACTAAAACCATAAATAACAATAACATGAACAAAACAAAAGATATGTAACATTAATTCGTCGAGTAACTCGGAATCGTTACCTTATCTAGCAAAATCAAGTAGCACCAAAATAAAAAGTATAAACCCGTCTACTAATCTTCTTCTAATATATACGAGTCACCAAACTCGTCTTCAAAATCTTCTCCTATAAGAAATGACAAGAATAATATTGTTAGAATTTAAAACTTGATTTTCCATAATTAAAGTGTTGAAAACGATTTTGTCGGAATTGAAAATAAACCGTACTTGAAGATGGAGAGCGAAGAGGATATTCTAGAAATATAAGTTAGGACGGATTTGAATAAGAAATGAAGGTTTTATGACGATTTTGCTCAAGAACGACGAAGAACGATGAAGAACGACGAAGAACGATGAAGAACGATTAAAGAAAGTATTAATTAGATCTTAAGTTGATTTAGTGTAAAATGAAAAGATAGTTAGTGAGTAAGTGTGGTGTGAGCCGTGTACATATAGAAGGATTATGGAGTCGGGTTTTGAAATTGTTGTTACGGGATTGACTCGGGTTTTATAATTATATTAAGGTAATTAATTAGATATCATTAGATTAAATGATAGTTTAATTAAATATCTAGATATTAATTAGATATTATGTTATTGTAATCAAAAGAAAGAAAAATATCTAGTCCTAAGAGAGGGTAGAAGAGTCGTGTGGTTTAGGTAGTAGTCGGGTCTGATTTTAAGCGATTTGCGGAGTTTAAGTTAACGGATCGATAAAGTTACAAATATCTTAGATATTCGTATTAGTTTAATCGAAAGAATTAAAAGATCTAAAGTGAGTGGAAAAAGATGACATGGGGCGTGTGACTCATGCCAAAGTCGAGTTTCGGGTTTGTTTCGGGATTTAAAATGACTCGGGAATAGTTAAATGACGTTCGGGGCTAAACCGTAAAACCTTCTCTTAAATTCCGAATAAATTCAAAATAGTTATATTAAATTATCATAAATTCAAATAAATCTTAATAAAAATAAATTAAATTTATATTTTTTTCAAATATAATTTCGGTCTTTCAAATTACGGGGTGAGTCGGAAAAGTCAACGAAAGTCAAAGTGGACTTAAAAACGGGATTCTCATGGAATCTCGCAGAAATTCCAAATACGAACTCGGAAATTCCAAATTCGACTGGAAACAATAAATTCCAATTTAAAACTTAAATATGCTGAAAAGTATCTGTAAAATATTTTCACTAGAAAAATAGGGTACATTTCGGGTTGTTACAGTTGATGATGGTATATATCGTTTGTTGAGAATATATATGAGAATCTATGATTTATGTTGATAATCGATAATTGTTAAATGTGGATCCTTAGTGAAAAGGGTGATTTTCGTGCATATAGACCCCAGTCGGTCGACCGGCAGCCGGTCAGACCACCGGCTGGGGCAGTGGCTGTATATTGTTGTGTTGTTACGTGATTTTGATATATGACATGGGTCTCAGCCGGTCGACCGGCAGCCGGTCAGACCACCGGCTGAGACACCTCATCTTTCTTCTTTATTTTTCAAATGACCCTTTGGTCCCAGCCGGTTGACCGGCAGCCGGTCAGCCTGACCGGCTGGGACATGCTGTGTTTCAATGTTGTTTCTAAATTGACTTTTGGCCTTAGCCGGTAGACCGGCAGCCGGTCCACCTGACCGGCTGAGCCCTGCTGGATGTTCCTTGTGAATTTTGTTTACGGTTTTCATTTATAATATTTCCGATGGTTAGTTTATCGTATAATTTTTACGTAGTGACTTATAATATTAATGTTTAGAATATATGACATTTCATTCGCTTGTATCACATGTTTTGTGACGGTTTTTGGTATGCCCCACTTTGAGTCGGTTTTACATGTGTTATGATTTGAGCACTAATGTTTTGTGCTATGAACTCTCATTTCCCGGCTACACCCTTATACTCGTTAGACTGGAATGTCGGAGCGATGGGGTGTATCCTTGATGCTTATATGCATGTTTAGTGGGGATATGACGACGTTGTTAGGAGGCGAACGCAATGCGTTGATCGACCCGACCGTCAAATGTTGTATACCTGCGAGGTGGTGTTATTGCATGTAGCGTACTAGCTTGACTTTTGACTATAAATCTCTTTCCGCCTCTTTCGTGAAGGTTGACCGAATTTGGGGTACTCGGCGTCTATGATTGACCGAGTCTTGGATGTGGAACGTCTTACCACATGTCGAATCGGGAAACGTCTTATCCCGAGAGTCTGGCCAGGTTTAGACTAGGACCGTATTATTATCGTCGTCCTACCGAGAGGATTAGAGTCTGTGTGTACGAAACGTCTTATCGTACATGATTCCAGGAAACGTCTTATCCTGTGAACTTGTTTTGTCTAGGTCATGAGTATACGAAACATCTTATCGTATACGGTTCCGGAAAACGTCTTATTCTGTGAGCTTCCATTGGCTTGTCTTGCTATTGTACACGATGCTAGTGCGTTTCATTTACCGTGAGAGATTGTGTTGTCATATTCGTATGATTTTGATGGTCGTTTGTAAGTTGATTTATACGTGAACATTGAGTTGGACTCTTGTATGAATTAGATGAGTGACGTGGTTTATATGTCGAGTTTCTATCTTATCAAGTATATGCCGCTAACGGTGAGATGTAAGCCCTAGTGAGTATATAGTTGCCTAAGAGAGTCTTCCCCGAGTCTTGAATAACATGATGGTTCCTCAATTTGATTTCCATATGAGCTTATCATTATATATTGGATTGCCTATTTATTCTTATCGTAACTCACATGGATATCTATATATGCATGATTTTACTTTTGTATTTCCTTATATGTACGTTTAATGTGATATGGCTGGGAGAACCCGGAGTTACTCCCCACTGACTGTGGCGTTCATGTTTTTCATGGATGAACAGGTTGCTTGCTTGGATGACTTTTTGGCTATGATATTTTGGGGTTCGGGTGTGAGCTAGCGGGCGTTGTCCCTGGAATTTTCACCTCTAGACGATTTTAGCTAGTTTTGCTAAACACTTGTTCTTTGCTAACATTTTAAGAGACCCCGTCTCTTTGTTGTATTTCCGTACTTAGTTGTAATATTTTGGCACTCCTCGTTTTATTTAACTTGCATGTATAAAAGTTTTTAAAACTACCTATTTCCGCAATATATTTCACACGCTTGCATGGTTTATATTTCCGCATTCGCGAGGGTTGTCACAGTTGGTATCAGAGCTTTATCGCTCCCGACGCACACACGTGAAACCTAAACTTAAATTACTTGACCTTGAAATAATCAATGAGAGATGGGTAGACTTAAGGACCTAAGGTGGTAGTCTGTGGTGTACTTGATGTTTGTTAGGTTCTAACTTGTTTGTTGATTGTGTTGAGTGATGTTATGTTTGTTTGTATCTACCGTCTTAAGGTGGATCATTGTGTTACCTAGAAGAAGTATCATCTACCAAAGATTTGAATATTTACAAGCCTAATTGAATTGTATTTCTTCCTCATCTTTGAATTCTCTCGTCCTTATTGTATTATGCTCTCTTCCTTCTATTTAGGTGCTTCTTTCTCTTCCATTTTGTTTGCCTCTTGGAAATTACTCTTGATAGTTTCCTCCATCTTACCATTGGTATCCTTACCTTTCTCTTGTAACATTTTTTGTGGATGTCATACCCATTTGTTGGTGGTATATTATACTTGGTCGGAAGAACTTGAAATTTTGTGGAATATTAGTGTTGTTAGAATGAATTTGTGATTTGAGGAAAATGGTGTAGATCTAAATTCACCCTATATTGATGATTGGTTGTAACTCTAAGGAAGGGTAGTAAGATAAGTTTGATGATTTTAATGCTTGATGCTTGCCATGACTAATATGTAGATAGTTCATGGTATTTGATGGTGTAAGATTGAATAAGTTGGCTAAGACTTCTTAACCCATTAACGGTTTAATCTTTTGAATTTAGGAGTTTAGTAATATTAGAGTGACTTGAGGATCATGTCTAAATTGGAGCTAGTTGTTCTAAGTGAGAATATTTGGATGATACTTTGAGGTGTAAAACGCTTTTGAGACTAAGTGACTGCTTGTGGATTCTAGTTTATGTGTTAGTGTATAGGCTTGGTGAAAAAGCATTTGGCTATAGTTATTGGATTTAAAGATATGATCTTATCTTATGGTATCGTAAACTCGTTGGAGGTAGTAAGGTTTCATTGTAAGTTGAACCATATTACTTGAAGATTATAGATATGAGCGAGGTTTGATGATGTGAGCTATGATGGAAATACCTTGGGACGTTAATGATGATGTTTGACTTGAGGTCGTACTTTGTTAATAATGAACTCGTGGGCTATATGATGTTGATAATGACGTTTTGTTCGGTGTTCTACCTTGTGGCCGTAGGAGTTGAAAAGAGATTAGTATGGAGAATTCCTTATTGGTTCTTCGGTTTTTGAAACCTTTGGGAATGTGTCAAATTATGGAGTTGAGAGAATGTTATTATGCTTAAGTTGCAATTCCGCAATTGGGAATCCGTGTTATATGAAAGGGTGGATGAATTGGGTTGTAGTCGATTTATCAAATCTAGGTACACTTTGATGATTGTACGTGGTATGATGGTCCCTTGTAAGAGGCCTTTGTAAAGGAATAATTAAGTTGTTTTACTATCCCCTTAAGTTTGAAAGGAGAAATTTTGTGGATTAAACCTTAAACCTTTACTCGTACCATCATTCCTTTTCATTTCCATTCGTGAATGTTTTTGTCAAGACTGATCTTTAAGAAATCGCATGCTCGTATCTTATTTCATACTCGGGTAGCTTCATAACTCTACTATCTGCTTTGTCTCTTCCTTGACCTCGTTATTTTCAGCGCTCCTCTCTTGTAATCTCGTGCCTTATTTATTCCCGTGTTCTCCTTGAGATTCCGTACCGTTTTCTATCTCGTTGCTCCTTCATCTTTTCTCTAGTGGATTGGATATTCCGTTTGTAAGGCTCAAAGAATAAGCGTGATGTAATTTGGGATTCTTTAGTTAGAATATGTGTCCTTGGATTGAGCAAATTTCATGCTGTATTTCATCATGGGGAATATGACTTAAGCTCTAGGATGAATCCTAATAGTGATAATGTATCCTCTCTTAGTAGTTCTAGATCTGGACCTTGGTATTGTAGTGTTATTTTGAGAATTGAGTTGATCATGATTATAGTTTGTTGATGTTGAGTAGTATAGCGGTTGCTTGGGATATCATTTGAGAATTTGATGTCTCTAATTGGTGGATTTTAAAAGAGACTTTGCTTTAGGGTAATTGAGTTGGTACCCAAAGTTTGAGGAATATTGTCATAAATGAAAATCGTTTCATTTTGAGTTTTAGATGAATTAGATGATTTGAATGGTTGTCTGATTGCCAAGTGATTGATCATTTGGGCTTTGTAATTAGTAATTCTATTTTATTCTTAAGGAATCATAGTTTGAGATTGAGAAATGTTCGTTTCAAGCTTTGGATAGTGAGTGCTCAGTTGTTACGGAATATAGAGATAGAATGGTGAACCCATTCATCTTGAGGATTAGTAACCTTCGTAGTTTGCTAATGTGACTATTTATATTTTGAGGCTTCGAGCGTAGTAATGATGGAATTAAGGATGTTATGGTGTATTAAAGAATTCTTATAACCGATAATGGATTGTGGATTTTCCGTTGTCGTGAGACTTAAGATGAGTTTTCTTTGGTTAGTGGTCTCAGATAGAGTTTGATGAATCTAAGGATTTTATAGTACGTTAAAGGACCTCCCCTGCAGATTTCAATCTATGGACCCTAGATGATGCTAATTTGGTTTGAATGGTTATGTTGATGACTTGAGGTCTCGTGATTATGGAATATTTCAGTAGAAATCTAATGATTGAAAATGATGAGTTGCAAATTGGGTAAATTGCATTCTCTTGAGGAATTGGTTTATTATTAGAGTTGTGATGTCGAATTCTTGTAGATCTTCCTGCCGATTTTATTGTCATCTTCCTATCCCTAGGAGTGCGATTTGTTTTGTTTTTGCGTGTTTTGTATACATTTTGTGACAACCCTCGCGAATGCGGAAATAATAAACAAACAAGCATGTGAATTATATTGCGAAAATAAGTTGTTTTTAAAAACTTTTATACATGCAAGTTAAATAAAGCGAGGAGTGTCAAAATATTACAACTAAGTGCGGAAAATAACAAAGAGACGGAGTCTCTCAAAATGTTAACAAAGAACAAGTGTTTAGCAAATAAGCTAAAATCGTCTAGAGGTTAATCTTCCAGGGACCACGCCCGCTAGCTCACACCCGAACCCCCAAAACATCATATCCAAAAAGTCATCCAAGCAAGCAACCTGTTCATTCATGAAAAACATGAACGCCACAGTCAGTGGGGAGTAACTCCGGGTTCTCCCAGCCATATCACCTTTAACGTACATATAAGAAAATACAAAAGTAAAGCATGCATATATATATATATACATGTGAGTTGCAATAAGAATAGATAGGCAATTCTATAGATAATGATAAGAACATAAGAGGCACAAATCCGAATTCATCATGATATTCAAAGACTCGGGAAAGACACTCTTAGGCAATCGAATACGCGCACTAGGGCTTGCATCTCACCGTTAGCGGTATAAGATTGATAAGATTGAGACTCGACAGACAAACCAAGTCAAGTCATGCGATGATCACAATAAATCCACCATATTATCATCCATTCACGAACCAAGAAGAATTCTTATAAGCGATAATGGATTGTGGATTTTCCCTTGTCCTGAGACTTTGGATGAGACTAGTTGGATCTTACATAATTATGTTTGTTGCTTTGATTGTGTTTTGACTCTCGAGGAGGAGAAAGTTCATTGTAAATTTAGGATAGTGAGTTTGAAGTAAATTGGATTAAAGGATTTCATGGTAAGTCCTTTACTTTGTGGTTGTTAGCGATCATGTTTTCATAGATAAATATTTTGTTGGTAGTTTCTAGTAAGAGTTTTGATGAAACTAAGAAGATTAGAGTGCGTAATAAATCTTTCATGTGGATTGTTACTTGTGGAGTCTACCGTGCCGATGGACCTTAGTAGATTCTAATTGGATTCGAATAATTGGGATTTGTTACTCGAAGTTTCGTGATTATGGAATATTTCAGTAGAAATCTAATGATTGAAAATGTTGAGGTGTAACTTGGGTAAATTACATCCTCTTGAGGATTTGAGTATTAGTAGAGTTAGTTCTATCAAATTCTTGTAGATCTTCCTGCCGATTTTATTGTCATCTTCCTATCCCTAAGAATTCGATTTGTTTTATTTTTGCGTATTTTGTATATATTTTTGTTATCATGATTTGTGAACTTGATGTTCGAGTCGCTCTATGTACGTGTAATGTCTTGTTATTTGATTTTATCCTTGAGAAAACTTCCAAATTTTCTTATTGTATTTCCAATCTAAAGTTTCCCCGAAGTTTTAAAGATGAATTTTGTACCTCCTTTTTGGACAAAATAGATTTCTTTCGCTTTTATATTTGCATTTTTGCGTTTGGTTGGATGTTTGGACTTGTTATTGGAGACGTCTGGTGACTAGTCTTGCACTTACTAACGTTTGTTTTGAATTTTTGATTTCACTATTTCGACTTTAATTTGATTTGGATAATTTGAGTTCTCGTTCGCGACGGGCACTCTTGAGATCCGTAAGTAAAGTTTTGCACTTATGAAAAATTCCCTTAAACCGTTTCGAGAAGAACATCATTTCATAAATGTTTTCGCTTATAAAAGTTTTCGTATTAATTTTGAAAATCGAATCTCGTCCTTGATACTTTTGTTTTATGTTCTCAAATTTCGAGGACGAAACTTTTTAAAAGGAGGGGTGATTGTAACACCCGGAAATGTACCCTATTTTTCTAGTAAAAATATTTTACGGATACTTTTCAGTGAAATATAGTTTTAATCGTAAATTTAATTTTCCGTGTTAAATTTAGAATTTCCGAGTTCGTATTTGGAATTTCCGCGAGATACCATGTGAATCCCGTCTTAAGCCGACTTTGACTTTTATTGACTTTTTCCTTCATATACTCCCTCATAACCTAATTTCCCTCACAACTCAACATCTCCTTCTTCCTCATCAAACCACCAAAACCTAAACCCCCTTCCTTGATCGATCTTAAGATGATCGCTACGTCTTCATTTCTTGCTCAAATTCATCTAGGTTCGTCTTATTCTTCCCCTCTTAGCTTCCTCTATCCGTATTGGTAATTAAATTACCGTCTTTCTCGCTTTTTAAATTATCCGTCTTTCTCAAGGTGAATGATATTCATCTTTTATTATCTAATTGTATGTAGGTGGAGACTAGGAAGGTTTAGAAATCGATTAAAGACGCGAAAAGGTAATGGTGAAGGGTTACTCGGTATCATTTACGTGTTTACATGCTTCTATGTTAGAATTCGGATTTAGAATACGATTAGAAAGCTTAGGATTCATGTTATTGATGATGAATGTTGTTAGTAGATGATTGTTGATGATGAATATTGATTGTTGATAGTTAATAGAAGTAGATTATGAGAATTGAAAATGATTGAATGCTTGATGAAGTTCTCGGGTGAACTGGTGCTCCTGGCCGAAGTACCGGCTGCCGGTCAAGTGGCCGGCTGGGAACTCACTGCACCGACCCTTTTTTGTAGAATGATCATATCTCCTTCGTTACTTGCTTGTTTTGGGCTTGTGACCTATCGTTGGAACCGTAAGAGGATAAGCTATCACCTCAACTTGGAATTTCTGCATTTCCATACCTAGAACTTTAGTTATGACCGTTTGAAGTGGACCCTTATTTTAGTTAGTTTCCAAACTTGCTTTTTGTGTGTAGTTGTGCTCCGAGCCGGGGTACCGGCCGCCGGCCTCCAGACCGGCCTGGAACACGGCGGTTTCTTCTTATAAAATCTCTCTTAAAAACTCTAATTTCAAATAGTTCGCATGATTCGTTATAGTATAATTTACGTAGTGACTTATAATATTTCATGTTTTGGATATATGATATTCATTCGCTTGTATCACATGTTGTGAAGGTTTTTGCTATTCCCACTTTGAGTAGGTTTTTACAAAGTTACGAGTTTGGCAATATTTTATCTTGTGCTTTGTAATCTCATTCCCTTGGCTACCTCCACGTTCGTAAGGCTGGAATGTCGAAACGGGGAGGTATCCTACTGCTTAATTGCATGTGTTAGTGGGCATACGACGACGTTGTTGGGAGTTGAACGCTATGCGTTGATCGAACCGGCCGTCAAATGTTGTGTACTTGCGAGGTGGTGTTATTTGCATGTAGCGTACCGCTTGTTATGAGGCTTGTGCTCTTTTCCGCCTCTTTCGTGAATTGATCTACCGAATTTGGGGTACTCGGCGTCATGTGATTGACCGAGTCTTAGATGCGAAACGTGTATCGCATGTCGAATCGGAACACGTTTATTCCGAGAGTCTGGCCAGATTTAGACTAGGACCGGATATTTATATCGTCGTGCTACCAGGAGGAAATTAGTCTACATATACGAAATGTTTTATCGTGTATGCGTTCAGAGAAATGCTTATCTCGTGGATGCCTTTTAATCATACTTGCCATGTACACGGTGCTAGTGCGTTTCATTTACCGTGAGAGATGTCGTCTTGTGTCGTTGTTCTTGAATGCGTGACTTCATGACTTATTATTCATGGTCATTGCATGATTGGGCATCGTCTATGTGTTGGTACGTTTGAATGGATGATAACATGATAGATTTATTGTGGTCATCGCATGACTTGGAATGGTTTGTTTGTCGAGTCTCAATCTTATCAAACTTATACCGCTAACGGTGAGATGCAAGCCCTAGTGAGCGTATTAGGTTGCCTAAGAGTGTCTTCCCCGAGTCTTGAATAACATGACGGTTTCGGATTTGATTTCCATATGATCTTATCATTATATCTCGAATTGCCTATCTATCCTTATCGTATCTCACATGTATATCTATATGTATGCATGCTCTACTTTTGTATTTCCTTCTATGTACGTTTAATGTGATAT
>JAIUZE010047041.1:0-40106 GCA_022085475.1 Heliosperma pusillum | reverse complement strand
TCAATCACGACTTCTGTAACTCGAGTCTATTACCACAAGGTAGGAAAACATCCTAGTCCTAGACTGATCAGACCTAGCGACAACAGCTCTTCCATTCCCCGTCTCATGACAAAACAGTACACAAGAATCTCTACTAGGCGCCCCCTAGACAGAGTTGGCTAGTACTTAAGCTGGCTCCATTCCCAAAGTGGAATTAGGCAGCCATGCCCCGACTTGGAGATAAACCCCCCAGGCCGTGACACAAAAGCTATTAACCATGAACTATATACTCGTTAAAGATAGTACGGCCTATCGATGACATGGTCCAAGATACTCATTTAGAATTAGAATGGTCAAGACGCCATATACTCATAATTCTCTATGGGTACTTAGTCAACACGACATATATCATCCAATCAACCAGTCACGGGAAAAACTTCCTAACATGTGACTAATTGCATATAAAAATCATATTCAAATATCATATCGCCTCATATCTACTAAGGCTAATTTATTAATTAAATACAACCTTACTTGAAGACAAATCCCCGACCCGAGTCCCGCGACGGGTCATCAGTCAAAACGGGGCTGACTAGATCTTAGTTTGACCAAACTCGTTTGGTCAAACCGGCTAGAAACAGAGTCTTTACCAATTAGACTTAGAAATAAAAATTCAACATATTCATTACATGTTATTTAAAACTTCTAACATGTGAATTATTAAATCTTATTAAAAACCCGCTTGACTTAAAGGATATCAAAATAAACTATAATCTCGTATTATAATTTTCTAACATGTGAGAAATAATAATTTTATGAAAAACCTTTTTAATTAAATATTTTACTTATTAATATTTCCCACTTGCTAAATATTACAAAACACGATAAATTAACATTAAACTCAAAAACCGACACAAGTCCAACAAGGTGACTCTTGGGCTGATTTTGGGCCGGACCAAACATGGGCCTGGACTGGGCCCACGGCTGATTTGGGCTGTTTTGGCTATTTTTATCGACTTTACTAAAAACCGTTTCCTAATATTTCCCGCATGCTTTAACATAATTAAAACCCGTCAAAACAACAATAAAACAACCACGTATCGACACAACCCAAAGACCAAAACCCGGACCCACCATGGACCAACCCAGACCGGACCTGGACCGGGCCTGAACCGGCCTGAACCGGCCTGGTTTGGGTCGGTTTTGCCAGCCATTTACACGGCCACCCTAACAACAACACCTAATTTATTTCTAACATGTTCTAAAAATCAAACATCCATTTTAACAACCAATTCAACCATCATTCATACAAAAATCATGGTTATAAATAAATCATCCAAATATGTCAAGAACACTAACATATTAAAAATTCCATACAACACAAAAATCATACTACTTATCATGTTACTACTAAAAATCCATAAATCATCATAACATGAACAAAAACAAAAGATGAACCAAAACAAAAGAAACAAAAGCTATGTAACATTAAATCGTCGAGTAACTCGGAATCGTTACCTAGCTAGCAAAATCAAGTAGCACCAAAATAAGAAGTAAAGAAAAACCCGTCTACTAATCTTCACCCAAAATATACGAGTCACCAAACTCGTCTTCAAAATCTTCCCCTTATAAGAAATGACAAGAAAAACATTATTAGAATTTAAAACTTGATTTTCCCTAATTAAAGTGTTGAAAACGATTTTGACGGAATTGAAATTAAACCGTACTTGAAGATGGAGAGCGAAGAGGAGATTCTAGAAATATAAGTTAGGACGGATTTAATTAAGAAATGAAGGTTTTATGATGATTTTGCTCAAGAACGACGAAGAACAAATGAAGAACGACGAAGAACGAATGAAGAACGATGAAGAACGATTAATTATATCTTAATTTGATTGATTGTAAAATGAAAAGTTGTTGGTGAGTAATGAAAAGAAAGAAAATATCAAGGCTTAAGAGGGGAAAAAGAGACGTGTGAAATGGAGAGGAATCGGGTCTGTTTTTACGCGATTTGCGGAGTTTAAGTTGACAGACCGATAAAGTTACAAATATCTTATATATTTTTATTAGTTTAATCATATTAATTAAAAGATCTAATATGAGTGGAAAAAAAGTGACATGGGGCGTGTGACTCATGTCAAAGTCGGGTTTCGGGACTAGGGTGTGACCCGGGAATAGTTAAATGACGTTTGGGTTAAATCAATAAAGTTATATCGGTTAATTCAGAATAAATTCAAAATAATTATAAATATTAAATTGACATAAATCAAATAATCTTATTAAAATAAAATTAAATTTATTCTTTTCAAAATAAAATTTCGGTCTTTAAAAGGTACAGGTGAGTCGAAACAGTCAACGAAAGTCAAAGGCGACATTAAAAGAATCAAGAAAAGTCCAAGATACTTAAAAGTCAAGAAAAGTTTATGACGACTTAAAAGTCAAGAAAGTCAATGACGACTTTAAAAAGTCAAGAAAAGTCAAAGACGACTTAAAAGTCAAGAAAAGTCAAAGATGACTAAAAACGGGATTTTCATGAAATCTCTCAGAAATTCCAAATAAGAACTCGGAATTTCAAAATACGACTCGAAACAATAAATTCTATTTTAAAAACTTAACCTTGCTGAAAAGTATCCTTAAGAAATTTTTACTAGAAAAATTGGGTACTTTTCGGGTTGTTACAATCACCCCTCCTTTTAAAAAGTTTCGTCCTCGAAACTTAGAAGAAGGAAAGTAACATATATGTAGGTCAATTTCAAAACTGTTAAAAATATATTTGTAATAAAAATATAGGATCTTATCAATGGGGCGGAAGATTCTCGTCTATAGTTAAGAACATCGACGTCCCAAGTCAAAGACTTTAAAAGATACATTTTCGCATCAATAAATGAGGAAACTAGTTATCGAAAGTCTCCAATAACGAGTCTCAACACTCCTTGACATTAAAACTACTTGAAATCATAAAAATATTTTCAAAAGCTTTTAGTTCAAAAATTTCATAGTAAAGGTAATAACTCTACTATCTATGCCGAAAATTTCTAACTAAAGCTTTTAGTAATTTACCTATAAGAAATGATATTCGATAAAATGAACGGAATATTCGAAAAAATAAATCGAATAGAAAGAGGAAAGGAAGAAAGCTATTAGCCGTAAAAGTAGATCCGTTTATTGATATAGGAATGTCCGAATGAAGATAAGAGCATGAAAACACATCTCCGGACGGTAAAGATATAGGAGTACTTTCTCCAACTGACGCTTTGAGAGGTAATTTATCGGATAGCCTCATTGAACTAAAGGACAAAGAAGTTCCCGTATAAATTAAACACGGTATTTCTTAAATTGAAAACATACCAGTCACAATGTCTGGTTGAGCATCGGCCTCAGCGCGGCTCATGATGAAAATTCGACGCTTCGGTCTCCCAGAATTAGCTGGTGTAAAAGCTATCTTCTTCCTATCAGGACATACATTAGCTTGGTGTCCCGATTTCTGACAAGCATAGCACACAATTGGCTGGTTGAAAATGCCCATACCGGGATGCCTAGGCATCTTGCACCTAAAACAGATACGACCCTGAAGATCGTTGTTGTTGCTCGGGACGAATGGACTGTTACTTCGAGTTGCTAGTCCACTCTGAAAATTCCTCCTCTTGTTTGAGAAAGAGGAGGAAAAGGAAGGTCGAGACGTAGGATATAATGGTCTCTTGCCAAAAGAATTAGGAGCAACATACGAGGAACGAGCCTCGTCGGCAATCTCCCGAAGAGAACTCTCTGCCCAAATGGCATCATTGTAGATAGAGACAAAAGAAGTAGCACCCCTACTGATCTTGCCCTTCACCTGAGGAGAAAGCTTTCCTAGGTAAAAGATGGCCTTGTCTTCCTCCCTTGAAATAAGTCGAGTCGCATAATGAGCCAACTCGTTGAACTTGGTTGTGAACTTCTGAACTGAGAGAAATCCTTGTTTGAAGTTCATGAATTCTTTCAGTTTCTGCTGTCTCAATTCATCCGGGTAGAACCTCGCCTCCAATAGTTCACGGAAACGAGTCCACCCAAAATCGGGTTCCAACTTGGAAGTAGGGCCAGTAAGTGACCACCACTGATCTGCTTCCTTCACTAAGAAGTGGGAAGCAAGACGGACTTTATCCGTATCAAGAACATCGTATAGAGAAAAGTTCTTCTCCATTTCCCGTATCCATTCTGTAACAACCCGAAATATACCCGATTTTTCTAGTAAAAATATTTACTAACACTTTTCAGTAGAACTTAAGTTTTTAAAATAGGAATTTTTGTTCCGAGTCTTATTTTGAAATTCCGCGTTCGTATTTGGAATTTTTGAGGGATTCCATGAAAAGACCGTTTTTAGTCATCTTTGACTTTTCTTGACTTTTAAGTCGTCTTTGACTTTTCCTTGACTTTTTAAAGTCGTCATTGACTTTTTCTTGACTTTTAAGTCGTCCTAAACTTTTCTTGACTTTTAAGTCATCTTCGACTTTTCTCGACTTTTCAGTCAACTTTGACTTCCGTTGACTTTTCCCGACTCGTCTCATAAGTATGAAGACCGAAATTTTATTTAAAAAAATAATATTTTTGATTTATTTTTATTTAGATTTATTAAGATTTATCATAATTTAATATAATTATTTTGAATTTATTCGGAATTTAAAGAATAACGTTTACGGTTTTAACCGAACGTCATTTAACTATTCCCGACTCATCGTAAAACGCGCAACAAAATCGAAACTCGACTTTGGCATGAGTCACACGCCCATGTCATCGTTTTCCACTCACAATAGGATATTTTAATTGATTCGATTAAACTAATACAAATATCTTAGATATTTGTTACTTTATCGATCCGTCAACGGAGATTTCACAAATCGAGCGAAAACAGACCCGACAAGCTCATATCCACACGGCTCAACCTCTCCTCTAATAGACCTTGATATTTTCATTTCTTTTGATTAATATATCATAATATCTAGATATTATTTCACTTTATCGATCAGTTAACGAAAATTACGCAAAACGATCGAAATCAGATCCGTCTTCTCATCATTTCACACGGCTCATAAGTCCTCTAATAGGACTAGATATTTGTCTTTCTTTTGATTATTAATAACATAATATCTTGATATTTAAGATAATTAACTTTATCGTTAATTATATTAAATCGTTTACCGTAAAATAATTATTAAACGCGAGTCATTACGTAACAACAATTTCAAAACTCGACATCCTTATCTACCTATAACTACACGGCTCACCCAACACCATCATTACTCACAAACAACTTTTCATTTTACAACAAATCAAATTAAGATCAAAACATCACTTTATTTGATCGTTTTCGTGTTCTTCAATTTTTTTCCCGTTCTTGAGCAAAACCTCCATAAAATCTTCCATTTTCTTAATTAAATCCATTCCTAATTTAGATATTTCTAGACTCTCCTCTTCGCTCCTCATCTTCCGTACGGTTTTATTTCAATTCCGTCAAAATGGTTTTCAAGACTTTATTATGGAAAATCATATTTTAAGTGCTAATAAGTTTTTGGTTCCTTTTCTTATAGGGAGATTTGCAAGACGAGTTTGGTTGACTCGTAGATCGTAGGAGAAGACTAGAAGACGGGTTTCTTAGTTCTTATTATTTTGGTGCTACTTGATTTTAGCTAGCTAAGGTAACGATTCCGAGTTACTCGACGGATAAATGTTACATAGCTTTGGTTTACTTTAGTTTTTGGTTCATCTTTAGTTGTTGTTTATGGTTTACGGTTATTGATTAGTAACATGATAAGTAATCTTTTTTTTATATGTTGTATGGAATTTTCATGTGGTTTAGTATTCTTGATGAATTTGGATGATCTATTTAAAATCATGATTTAATATGCATGATGGTTGAATTGGATGTTAAAAATGGATGTTGTTAATTAAAATGATGTTAGGAGTAATTTGGGGTGGTGGTTGTGGTGGCCGTGGACGTGGCCGGGTATGGTGGTTGGTGAACCGGCCGGTTCAGGCTGGTCAGACCGGTTCAGGCCGGTCCAGCCGGTCTGGGTTGGTCCTTGGTGGGTCCGGGTTTTGGTCTTTGGGTTGTGTCGATGTTTGATTGATTGGTTGTTGTTTTGACGGGTTTTAAATATGTTAAAGCATGCGGGAAATATTAGAAAACGGTTTTTAGAAAATTAAAGCAAAACAGCCATTTAGCCCAAATCAGGCCGTGAGGCCCAAATCAGGCCCATGTGGGTCCGGCCAACTCAGCCCGTGGGTCCCACTTTGGGACTTGTGACGGTTTTTGAGTTATCGTCATTTTATCGCGTTTTGTAATAATTAGCAAGCGAGAAATATTAATAAGTAAAATATTTAATTAAAAGGGTTTTTCACTAAATTATTATTTCTCACATGTTAGAAATTATAAGACGAGATCGTATTTTAATTTAATATCCTTTAAGTCAATCGGGGGTTTACGTAAGATTTAATAATTCACATGTTAGAAGTAGTAATAAAATAACATGTAATGAATATGTTGATTTTATGTCTATGTGATAAAGACTCTGCTTCTAGCCGGTTTGATCCAACGGGTTTGGTCAAACTAAGATCTAGTCAGCCCGATTTGACTGATGACCCGTCGCGGGACTCGGGTCGGGGATTTGTCTTCAAGTAAAGTTGTATTTAATTATGGAATTAGCCTTAGTAGATATGAGGCGATATGTTATGTGTTTATTACTTATATGCAATTAGTCACATGATAGGATGTTTTTCTGTGACTGTTTTATTATATGGTTGGTGTCGTGTTGACTTAGTACCCATAGAGAATTACGAGTATATGGCGTCTTGACCATTCTAATTCTAAATGAGTATCTTGGACCATGACATTGATAGGCCCGTACTATCTTTAACGAGTATATGTTCGCCGCTTGATAGCTTTTGTGTCCCGGGCATGGGGGGCTTATCCCCAAGTCGGGGCATGGCATCCTAAGAGTTCCGCTTTGGGAAGGGAGCCAGCTTAAGTACTAGCCATCTCTGCTTAGGGGGTCGCCTAGTAGAGTTTCTCATAGACGGTTATGTCATGGGACGGGGAATGGAATAGCTGTTGTCGCTAGGTATGATCAGTCTAGGACTAGGATGTTTTCCTACCTTGTGGTATAGCCTCGAGTTACAGAAGTCGACTATGACTGGTCCTAAGAACTTATGCCTGTTTGTAGAAGTATTGGTCTTTCATGTTTGTATGATTCTATGAGTTTTAGAAGGTGAGATGCAAGCCGGCTAAGATTGATAGAGTTTGGATTACCGATTGTTAACTGATTCACATGATTACGTGTTGATTAGGGTTTGAGTGTATCACGGCCATGTTTCTGAGAGGAACCTCTGAGCTAGCATACCAGCTTCCCTACCTCGAGTTATAGTTTATTATCGGTTTCACATGATAGCTTTCACATGCTAGGTTATTTGTTAGTTATCTGTTTCATAACATGAAAAGCATATCATATATGTTTAAGTTTTGTATTTTCCATATACATTGCTTTTATGTTATTCATGTTTCATTAAACTCGACATTTCGTGGCTGGGAGAACTCGGAGTTACTCCCCACTGACTGTGGCTTCCGTGTTTATATTTAATGCGGTCGAACAGGTGGTGATGCATATTTGGGGTACATTGACGAGCTAGCGAGCGAAGTATTTACCTTGGACCTATATTCGGTTCTTAGTTTGTATATTATTATATACTCTTTTCATTCCGTATTTATACGGGAGATATGTCTCCCGTCTTGTATATTTCTGTTGTATAATATTATTTCGTTTTGTAATGACCTTTTTATTTCGGACACCTTCAGTATGTATTTAAATTATTTTTTTTTCTTTCCGCAAATTTGAGGGTGTCACACTTCTAGCATGGGGTGTTTCATTGCATGCTCTAAGTTGAAAGTAATAGTATCATCCCCCACTGTTAGTGTAAGTCTCCCATTCTTAACATCTATAACCGCCCCCGCAGTATGGAGGAATGGTCGTCCCAAGATGATAGGAATTTGGGTGTCCTCAGCCATATCTAAGACAACGAAGTCAATTGGTATGAAAAATTTCCCTACTCTAACCGGTACGTCTTCTAAAATCCCTAAAGGGTGTTTAATAGAACAATCGGCCATTTGTAGGGTCATGGTTGTAACAGTAAGTTGACCCATATTAAGCTTTTTGCATATAGAAAATGGCATTACACTAACACTAGCCCCTAGATCACAAAGGGCTTTATCAATGGCTAAGCAACCTATATTACAAGGAATAGAAAAACTCCCTGGGTCCTTTAGCTTAGGTGGTGATCTGGATTGCAACACAGCACTGTATTCCTCAGTAAATGCAACTGTCTCCACTTCATTAAAGGACCGCTTCCTTGTCAATATATCCTTCAGAAACTTTGTATAGGCCGACACTTGAGTGATCAACTCGGTAAATGGTACATTTACTTGCAAATTCTTCACTACCTCCATAAACCTCCGAAACTGTTTATCGAGCTTGGATTTATATTGGCGGTGAGGAAAATGAAGTTTAATTACAATTGGCTCGGCTTCTTTTGCTTTTAAAGATGAATTGGAAGTCGTGTCATCCTGATCAGGGGTTGCTCGATCGAGTAGAGAGGTTGCTCGAGCGAGTTTTTCTGAACAGTAACTTTCAGGAACTTTTCGAGCAAAATTTTCGACTTTTTCAGAGGTTGCGCGATCGAGCAAGGGGGTGTTGCTCGATCGAGCAACCTTAATTTCAGCCCCTTTTTCGCTGTTTTTCGAACTTTGATCAGCAACGTCCAAGCTTTCATTGGTTTCATCCCCTATCATTTCGGGGCCTTTGTAATGGGTTCCACTCCTTAAAGTGATGGCATTGACTTGTTCATGTGGAGGGTGTCCTTGAGGAGGAAGATTACCTGGTTGTTTATGTGGATTGTAAATTGCCAATTGGGCAATTTGAGTATCAACCATCTTATTATGAGCTATCAGGTGTGAGATCTGAGCATCTTGCTTTTGTTGTATCATAAGACTCTGCTGCAACATGGCTTTTATTTCCGCCATATCATTACTTGGAGGCGGTGGAGGTGGAGGTTGTTGAAAGTTTTGGCCACCTTGATTGGAACGGTTAAAGTTACCTTGGGAATTGCGATTCTGAGGAATCACATAAGATGAACCTTGTTGCCGAGGTGGTGGTGGGGTAGGATTAAGAACATTCTGAATTCGGTAGGAGAAATTGGGATGCTCTCTTGTCCTTTCATTGTAGAAGTTAGAGTATGGTGAACCTTGTTTAAAGGATTGAAAAGCAAGCACTTGATCAACCGTACTCATACACTCCATCGCATTATGCCCCATAGTACCACATCTTTCACAGGTTGGCTCTTGTTGAACCATGGCATGAACCGTTTGTTTATTTTCCAAGGATTTTGAAGTTTGTAACTCGGCAATTTTGGCAGTTAATGCCTCCAACTAAGCTACAATGGCATTATCCGAACCTCCTCTCCTCACATTACCCCTAGGATTCCCATACTCAGCAGTGTGAGTAGCCATCTCATCAATTAACTTCCAAGCATTGGCATCAGTAGTGTTACTTTGGAATCTCCCATTGGCAGCAGAATCGAGCAACGTCCTCTGATCATCATATAACCCATTATAAAACTGGTTGCATAAGAACCAAGTATCAAAACCATGATATGAAACAGACTTGACAAGCTTTTTGAAGCGAACCCAGGCCTCATTAAAGTTCTCATTGGGACCTTGTTTGAAACTTGTGATTTGGCTTCGAATGGCATTGGTTTTCTGTGGCGGAAAATATCTTTTCTAGAATGCAAGAGCCAAAAGAATTCCAATCGGTGATGCCAAGTGCAGCCATATCTAACTCACTCAACCAATCTTATGCCCCGTCTCGTAGTGAAAAGGGAAACAACATCAACTTGATCTGATCTTGTGTCACTCCACCCGTTAAGGTAATAGAGCAGCAATAGTTAGTAAATTTCCCCATATGCTTAGCAGGATCCTCAGTGGGGCTTCCTCCAAACATATTTCGCTCCACCAAAGAGATATAAGACGAACGAATCTCAAAAGTACTATTACCCGTAGTAGGGAGTTTGAATCCCTTGGGAATAGATGCAACGGTAGGCTCCGAATGGCTGGCTAGAGTAGGCATGGTTGTAGTGGGTGCAGAAATAGGTGTATCCTCTTCTAAGGACGATTTTTCTGCGACGAATTTCGCGTAAACTGTTTCAAGCGTACTCAAGTCTTCCGCTTCTTGAATTTCCTTCCAAAAGTTTCGTCTAGACCAGAGAGTCTTCTCTGGTTCGGAATCGTAGGGCAGGAGAACGGACCTAGAACACATGGGCATAAACAAAAACTAAAGAAAAGGATGAGAACTGTCTCAAGGAACTTAGGTTCCATGAGACGAAAAAGACAAACTAAGTAGAAACAAACAGAAAATTGTTGCCTCCCCGGCAACGGCGCCAAATTTGATAAGGGTAAAGTCGCGTCACCTTAATCAAAGTAAAACCTAATTCACTACTAACTAATAGTCAGCGGTAAGTAAGGTATCGAATCCACAGGGAGGCGGTAGTATTCTAATCTGTTAAACTAAGTTCGTCTCTATAGTAACAATTCGGGTATTTGAGATTGAGTTCTAAACTAAAAGCAATCAACAATAACAATAAATAATAACAATAACAATAACAACTAATAGTAATAACAACTAATAATGAGCAATAACAACTAATAATAAAAGGTCTAAACAATAAGATTAAAACTCTAGGGTCTCAGGTTCACTAGGATTATTATTCAGGGATAGGGGATAATCAACTATCATGCAATAAAGTTATCTAAGGTCACAAGATCGGTCGATTCAATTATGCCCTTTAGATCTACAATTTAACATGCGATGGCTATCATTAAACGAGTTCTATTCAATTATCGTAGCCTATCTTAGTCTTAACCCGGTCGGTGTCAATCCTAATTTGCGAGACTAGTTAATTAATCCTGGCCAGTAATCAAACAACTAGAATTAAAACGATAATCAAACGATAACCATGCAATTGCAATTCAATTAATTAATCTACCCCTTCTAACAATCCTAGATCCATTTTCAACCCTAGAAATGAATTTAGCTACTCATAACGATATAAACAACAACAATAATAATTAAAGTAAACATGATTAACAACGATGAAAGGATGAACAAAGAATAATTAAAGAACAAGAAGACAATTAAATTGAATAACGAAGAATGATTGAAGAATACAGATTACAAGATGAACTAAAGACAATCGTCTTTGATGAATAAAATCTAGAGGCAGAGTAAACTAATTTAAGGTTTCTGATTTAAAGCATTCAAAGGCCTAAGAAAGCATAAGGAAGCATGTCTAATTATGAAAGACGAGCTTTCTTTTTAAAATACAAAAGATCTAATTAGGTTAAAGTTTAGGAAAATATAGAAAACCACCGAAATATTAGGTTGCTTGATCGAGCAAGGCACTACTGCTCGATCGAGCAAGAACACAGTGCGACTCGACCGAGCAAGGTAGGTCTACTCGGTCGAGCAGCCTTCATTTTAGCTCGTTTCTTCATTTCTTCTCTTTTCTTCCTCGATTTCCGTGCATAACCTTCTACGATCCTACTCCGCTATGCTCCATATCATCTCAGAAAGCTCCAAATGCATCCAATCTGCATTAAAACATAACAGAAGCGGCATAATCGATATTCTAGCTAAAATAGCATAGAAATATGCAAGGAAAGACGGTAAATCAAGTTAAATGCGTCTAAGGGAGGCATAAAATTGTGGGAAATAACAGTTTACATCCCCTTAAAATTTAGGATTATAACAAAATTATATAATATGAATGCAAGTCATAAATATGAAAACGATATAAAATAAAGAGAAAACGAATTGAACCTTTGGTCCTAGCAAAATTCGGCCTAAGAACAGATATCAACACAGATATCCTCCTAATCGTAACACCCAAGACTGATTGAGATATGCCCTTGTAATTGCTAGAAAAAGAATTAAAAGTTACAGTTAGCTTTTTATTGTTTTGTGTTTTGTGTGATGGAGGCACCAGTGGATAGAGTAGAAAATTAGGTTAGAAATTTGTTTTTTTTGTTACACCCTTGTTCTCACGGCCCAAGTAGGTTAATATTGAGGAGATTTAGTCTCCTCAAATAACTACCCATTGACCGGAAAAACCTGAGTGTATCTGGACACTTTTTCCGGTCATTTTAGCTTCTAATATAATGTAATACATTATAATCGTCATTACTCAAAGACCGACATTATAATACATCATTAATTATAAATGTCCGTATATTTATAATTTTCCAATTAATCATAACGGTTTATGTTTAATTAGCTTACATTATATATAACAATTAAATATAACATTTTATATTCAATTTATGAATTACAGTTAATTCGTCTCAGCTAAATTTATTTAATCATTATTAAATAATTGTATCATCATCACATTGACTAACCTTTTAGTCAAAAACACCGACTAACCTTTTAGTCATATAATAAGGCATGAATATGATTATTTTCTCAAATAATCACATCTCTCAATCACATCCTTTAGGTGTGACTTTTAGGGACCAGTTGATCACCGCCATCTGTATGACGATAACGTCAAACTTATCTAGCAAGCCAACCGTTATCGATAAACGTTAATCAACTGATTACAATACAAAGTATACCCTGTGAACCTACAGAGATTTATTTATGTTATTGCACTAACTGTGGAGGACACTGGCTCCAACAATCTCCCACTTGTCCGTACAAGTGTATGTGCGATAACCGATTCTCATATCCATAATAAATTTCTCCCACTCAATGTAAACCAATTTGCAAAGTCCGTATTCACAAAGGTCGTAGTTTACAAGTGATCAGTATCAAGAGTGGTTTCCCCGACTAGAGAGTAACTTAACTGATAAACGAATCTTATTCGAGCATGGCCATGCATTTCAGTTACAGCTCCTCGAGTGGCCCTGAGAAATATCATATCCTGATAAAGGTTGGATATTTTCTTCAACTCGAATCTTGCAGACACAAGCGCAGTATGAAATGACCCAGTGAAAATCTACTTAGCCTCCTGTTACGGTCGACCATGAGAAAGAAACCAAAGTCACCCAAAAAACTGCCTTTATCTCAAGAGACAGTCGATAGTCAAAAGAATCGACTCTAGGAACACTATGGATGTCCTATCCACGACCCGGCACCTAATGTTCTGAAACATTTAGGACTCCATAACGTCGTCACAAAATGTCCTGCGCAGTATCATTATAACTCGCATCTGTGATCGATCAGTCAACAGTTTGACTTATGGCTCGTTGTACCCACCATCAATCGACGTCACAAAATAATTGCCAGAGTTATCAGCTCATTTAGGCAATTACGGACCCAAAACAAAATATAATGTAATTCAGTTCACTTTGTGGTGTTCAATGTTGTTAGTACAACCCACATGAAAAACAAAATATAAAACAAAACGATTATTTCATAGATAGGTTTTATGAAAAAGATACAGGTGTCTAATCCATATAACACAACTAATACAACTCAGGAACACGCTTAATTCCCATGGAAATAACGTGCCCTTCATGCTTATCATATCTTAACGGTTTAGTGAGAGGATCTGCAACGTTATCATCCGTAGCAATCTTGTCTATCACTATCTCCCTTTGCTCCACGTAATCTCGGATCATGTGAGCTTTCCGTTGTACATGCCTAGACTTGTTGCTGGACTTAGGCTCCTTAGCCTGGAAGATGGCACCACTATTATCACAATAAATGGTGATCGGGTCATCCGAACTAGGAACTACGGTTTGTCCCTGTAAGAACTGACGCATCCATATAGCTTCCTTCGCAGCCTCTGAAGCAGCATAGTACTCGGACTCAGTTGTAGAATCTGCTATAACAGTTTGTTTGGAGCTTTTCCAGCTGACCGCAGCGCCATTAAGAGTAAAAACGAATCCAGACTGAGATTTTGAGTCATCTCGATCCGTTTGGAAGCTAGCATCTGCGTAACCGGTTGCGCATAGCTTAGTGTCACCTCCATAAGTCAATACCCAATCCTTAGTCCTCCGTAGGTACTTAAGGATATTCTTAACAGCCATCCAGTGTGTTTCACCTGGATTGCCTTGGTATCGACTTGTCATACTCAATGCATATGCCACGTCTGGACGTGTGCATATCATGGCATACATGATCGATCCTATAGCTGATGCATAAGGAATACGACTCATGCGCTCGACCTCTTCCGATGTCTTTGGTGCCTGAGCTTTACTCAAATGCATCCAAGAGACCATTGGAAGGTTCCCCTTCTTGGAGTTGGTCATGCTGAACCTCTCAAGAATCTTATCTATATAAGACTCCTGACTGAGGGATAACATCCGTCGTGATCTATCTCTGTAGATACGGATCCCCAAAATTCTTTGTGCCTGGCCCAGATCTTTCATCTGGAAATGGTTCTTTAACCAAACTTTTACCGAAGTTAAGAGAGGTATGTCATTCCAAATCAAGAGTATGTCATCGACATACAATATTAGGAAGACAATCTTGCTCCCACTCGACTTGATATATAAGCATGGTTCCTCGACCGATCGAGTAAATCCATTCTCTTTTATCACTTGGTCGAAACGATGATTCCAACTCCGAGAAGCTTGCTTAAGTCCATAAATGGAACGCTTAAGCTTGCATACCTTCTTAGGATTTTTAGGATCAATGAAACCTTCGGGTTGTACCATGTACAACTCCTCCTCCAAATAACCGTTTAAGAAGGCGGTTTTCACATCCATTTGCCAAATTTCATAGTCATGAAAAGCGGCAATCGCTAAGATTATCCGAATGGAACGCAGCATAACTACGGGTGCAAAAATTTCATCATAGTGCAATCCTTGCACTTGAGTGAAACCCTTTGCCACTAGTCGTGCCTTGTATGTATCTGGTTGTCCTTCTACAGAATGCTTTATTTTATAAAGCCATTTGCACTGAAGAGGCCGAACCTTATCAGGTAAGTCAACCAGATCCCATACGTTATTCTCATACATAGAGTCCATCTCGGATTGCATGGCTTCAAGCCATAGCTTAGAGTCGGAACAGGTCATGGCACCTTTATAGGTAGCGGGTTCGTTACTCTCTAGGAGTAAAACGTCATCTCTCCCATTCTCCTCGACCATACCAATGTATCTGTCTGGAGGAATGGAGACTCTACCCGACCTCCTGGGTTCCTCAGGAATATTTACCGCAGCCGATGATGAAGGAACAGTTTCCTCCATTGGTTGCTCGGTTGTTGGTTCTTGAACCTCCGACAGATCGAAGGTTCTATCACTCGTCTTGTTCTCGAGAAATTCTTTCTCTAGAAACTTCGCACTAGCCGCAACAAAAACACGTTGTTCGGTAGGCGAATAAAAGTAATGACCAAACATTCCTTTTGGATAACCAATAAAGTATGTCTTGACCGATCGTGGGCCGAGCTTATCGTCAGGTCTCCATTTGACATAAGCCTCGCAGCCCCAAACCCGAATAAAGGACAAGTTAGGGACCGTTCCCTTCCATAATTCATATGGAGTCTTGTCTACAGCTTTAGACGGACTTCGGTTAAGTATTAGAGCAGCTGACAAAAGAGCATAACCCATAATGAATCAGGTACAACCGTGTGACTCATCATGGATCGAACCATATCAAGTAATGTTCGATTTCTCCGTTCGGACACACCATTCAATTGTGGTGTTCCAGGTGGAGTTAACTGTAGTACTACACCACAGTCTTTAAGGTGTGATCAAACTCATTCGAAAGATATTCGCCACCACGATCTGAACGTAGTGCTTTAATCTTTCTATCCAGCTGGTTTTCAACCTTATTCTGGAATTCCTTGAACTTGTCAAAGGACTCACTTTTATGCTTCATTAAGTAGACATAACCATATCTACTCAAATCGTCCGTGAAAGTGATAAAATATCTATAGCCATCTCTAGCGTTGATTGACATAGGTCCACACACATCAGTATGTATGAGTCCTAATAGGTCAGCAGCGCGCATTCCAACACCTTTGAAGGAAATTCGAGTCATTTTGCCTATGAGACATGATTCACACGTGCCAAAAGATTCATAGTCAAATGGGGAGATAGTCCCATTGTCAATGAGCTTCTTCACGCGTTTTTCATTTATGTGTCCCATACGGCAATGCCATAGATAGGTTTGATCTTTGTCACCAACCTTTGCTTTCTTATTACTCACATGCATTATCTCTGTGGTTTGATCTAAAACATATATTCCATTTATGGAAACAGCTTTACCATAAATCATTTCGTTTAAAGAGAAAATACAGCTATTATCCTTTATTACAAACGAAAAGCCGTCCTTATCAAGTACGGAAACTGAAATAATGTTCTTAGATAAACTGGGTACATAGTAACAGTTATTCAGAAATAACTCAAATCCACTTGGGAGTTGGATTACATATGTTCCCACTGAAACGGCAGCTACTCTTGCTCCATTCCCCACTCGCAGGTCCACATCACCCTTTGCGAGAGTTGTGATGCTTCTTAGGCCCTGCAAATGATTGCACAGATGAGAACCACAACCAGTATCTAGTACCCGAGTTCCGAAACTTGCATGGTTAATCTCAATCATATGAATAAAAGATGACGTACCAACAGGAATTACGCGGCCTGATTTTACGTCTTCAGCATAAACGGGGCAGTTCCGCCTCCAATGCCCAGACTTGTGGCAATGGTGGCACTCCACGTTATCTTTGCTCTTTGTCTTGCCTTGTGAGCTACCGCTAGTCTCACCAAGCCCACTCTTGACCTTTCCTGGCTTTTTGAACTTTGGCTTCCCTACAGCTAGGTCAGCTTGAGCCTTGCCCTTACCCCTACCCTTGTTGTTAATCATGAGAACGTCCTGTTTCACGCTCCCACTCAATTTCAGATCACTCTCGGTCTGTACGAGAAGTGAGTGGAGCTGATGAAGACTTTTCTTCATATCATTCATATAGTAATTTGCCCTGAAAAGGGCAAAACCATCATGAAGTGAATGGAGCACACGATCAATAATGATCTTCTCATCGATTTTACAACCAAGAGCCTCCAGCTTCTCGACATTCTCGATCATAGCAAGAATGTGTGGGCTAACCGCTTGGCCCTTCTGGAGTTTCGCTTCAAAAAAGCGACAGGTATACTCATAGCTAACGATCCTCGGAGCTTTCGAGAACTCGTTAGAGAGAGTGGTGAAAATCTTGTTTGCACCCTGGGCTATGAATCGCCTCTGCAAATTGGATTCCATTGCAAAGATGAGTACGTTCTTTAACGCACCCGCCTCCATAATGAAATCACTATAAGCAAGTGATTCATTTGCTCCGGCATTGGGGCCTGGGTTAGTTGTACAGTAGCAGCAAACAGTAACTGGGCAGCACAAAAAAAAATTTCCGGTGTTGCCAATATCGCTAGATCGGTACAAATTTCAATATCTAATCGTTATTAAAATTGATTCAAACTAGATTATTCAATTTAACCTTTTAAAAAGAACATCTAAATCATGATTAAATCGATTATCCTTATATTCATTTAATCACAATCGTTTTGAACATCATTAAAATTGAATCATTATTCAAAAATCATCAATTAAAACAATGAATCCGAAAATCATAGCAATAACAACATCAAAAAAATTCCATCTTATTTTAATTTAATCCTTATCAAATTAAAACAACCACAAATTTATTATATTGAATTTTAACCTTTTAAAATAACAATATCAATAAATCAACAATGGAACAACAAAACCCTAAAAAAAAAAAAACACACGGCTAAAATAAAAAAAATCAGCCGTCACAAATATTTTTTTTTTCGGTTTTATCAATTTTTTTTTTTTCTCAAATTCATATATCATAAAAATGAAAAACATATAATATAATTTTGTAACCTGGCTCTGATACCACTTGTGCGAAATAACAGTTTACATCCCCTTAAAATTTAGGATTATAACAAAATTATGTAATATGAATGCAAGTCATAAATATGAAAACGATATAAAATAAAGAGAAAACGAATTGAACCTTTGGTCCTAGCAAAATTCGGCCTAAGAACAGATATCAACACAGATATCCTCCTAATCGTAACACCCAAGACTGATTGAGATATGCCCTTGTAATTGCTAGAAAAAGAATTAAAAGTTACAGTTAACTTTTTATTGTTTTGTGTTTTGTGTGATGGAGGCACCAGTGGAGAGAGTAGAAAATTAGGTTAGAAATTTTTTTTTTTTTTTTTACACCCTTGTTCTCACGGCCCAAGTAGGTTAATATTGAGGAGATTTAGTCTCCTCAAATAACTACCCATTGACCGGAAAAACCTGAGTGTATCTGGACACTTTTTCCGGTCATTTTAGCTTCTAATATAATGTAATACATTATAATCGTCATTAGTCAAAGACCGACATTATAATACATCATTAATTATAAATATCCGTATATTTATAATTTTCCAATTAATCATAACGGTTTATGTTTAATTAGCTTACATTATATATAACAATTAAATATAACATTTTATATTCAATTTATGAATTACAGTTAATTCGTCTCAGCTAAATTTATTTAATCATTATTAAATAATTGTATCATCATCACATTGACTAACCTTTTAGTCAAAAACACCGACTAACCTTTTAGTCATATAATAAGGCATCAATATGATTATTTTCTCAAATAATCACATCTCTCAATCACATCCTTTAGGTGTGACTTTTAGGGACCAGTTGATCACCGCCATCTGTATGACGATAACGTCAAACTTATCTAGCAAGCCAACCGTTATCGATAAACGTTAATCAACTGATTACAATACAAAGTATACCCTGTGAACCTACAGAGATTTATTTATGTTATTGCACTAACTGTGGAGGACACTGGCTCCAACAAAAATATGTATATAAATAATGATCATCAACAAGACGAGGTAAAAAGGCAAGGCTCTTTTGAATAGTAAAGTCAAAAACCAAGCAAGGTGTCGAACCCAACCTTTGATGATTCTATTCTTACAGTGTACGACACAAGAAAAGAATCTGCCCCAAGTTTTCTAAAGAGTTAGAAATTGGGTGTACTATTTTCACCCATAATATCTATATGATCGACATTTATTTTGCTAAACGGCAAGTTTTGGGTATTAGATACCCATTATGGTTTTCATCGATGTATTCAATGCATATAATAATGATTCGTGCGACAACTAGCCATGATTAAATGTCGACCTACAAGGGAAATAGAACTATTGTAGTTTTTATTTCTATAGAAACATATAAAAGTTATAATGTAATCAATCTAGTTTTGGATTTAGAGGTATATTTTAATAAAAAGTTATTATGTACACGACCTCTAAATAAAGAATATAGTATCCACTTGAGTGTACGACACAAGTGTTTCACTTTTGTGAATGGAACAAGCGTTGTTTCCTTTTTATACCTATACTTGGTCAATGGTTATGCCATAACAATCAAAGGTAATTATATTCTTGACCTAAAACTAAAAATTACTTGTCATATAGATTGTAAAAGGCTCAAAATTTGTGACCCAAATCTAATCTTAATTCTGGATTGTGTAGCACATAAAAGGCTAGTATCGACTAGTATCTCTAAACCATTTGATTTTGAATCTTATGGTGTGTGCGAATCTTGTATTCAAGGCAAGATGATTCGTGCCCTTTTGTTAAAAAGGAAATCGAACTAGTGAGTTATTGGCCTTATTACATAAGAATATGCGTGGTCCAATAACAAACACAACCAGAGATGGTTATGGCTATTTCACTTTATTTACCGACGACTTAAGTAGATATTGTGTTTCATTCTACTTAATGAGGTGCTAAGAGAAATCTTTGAAAATTTCAAAGAGCTTCAATGTGAAGTAGTTAACCACCAAGAGTATTAGATCAAGGATTTACGACCAAATCGTAACTAAAATATCTAAGTATTGACTTTGATTTTCACCAAAAGTATTATGAAATAGTTTCATGAGTTAACTTCTCTAACACACATTATGAGATAAGGCGTTGTTAAATAGAGAAACAGAACCTTATACGATATGGTTTTGTCTTTGTCGAGTTAATCTGAGCCACTTAACTAACTTTGGGATATTATTATTTTTGTCTGCTATTTCTTATCCCACCATATCAAAGCACATTTATAACAGTCGGATTTTATTTCGTATACGATGTGGATAGGTAGCGTACCTAATTAATAAGTTATCCGAATGAAACAAGTGCTCAATAATCCTACATTGACCACGACAACAAAGCGTTTGTGACTCGTGATGTTGTCTTTCAATAAAAATACGATTATTTATTGATAAGACAGAGTGGGATAAAATGTTTCAAGAGCCACAAACTGAGCATATGGTCCGGAAAAAGTTTCCTCATTGCTTGTTTAGTAGTTGTTTCTTCGGAACCTAGGTGGTCAGGTGGAATTTTATCACTCCTTAATAGTGATGAATTCTAATATGTGACTTATAAAAGACTGTTTCTAGTCCCAACTTCTTGCTATGGTTTAGAGTCATGCGATTCGTAATGATTCGTAATGGACTCCATGCATGTTGGTCAGGTATGTGACCTGGTAAATTTTACTTGAAGAAGTACGACCTCTGCAATGTAAATTGATTTTTAAGATCAAAAATTTGCATGGATGAACATTAAAATGTTTTCAAAGATAAATCGTTAGGCAAATAGTTTTGCACCAACCTTAATTCTTCGATCCATTCGAATATACTTAGCGATTACAGCATATCATAATAGTATGATGTCACTTGGACCTCAAGGACCACCTTCTTGAATACGATTCTAGAAGAGGTAGTATATTTTATATTCACCTGTGGGTTCGTAGATCCTAACTATCCTAAGTTAATTTGCAAGCTTAAGAGGATGTCTTAAGTAAGCACTAAAGAGTTGGAATAGTGTGTCAATCATGTCATAAAATATTTCTCGATATCTCGAGGAATTAAGTTTATACATGAAGTTTAGTGGGAGTAATATGGTTTTCATCAGTCTTATATGTGGAGACATATTGATCATTTTAAATGATGGAAGATTTTAGAGAAGTAGAATACATCTTTTAGATATCCGGATTCGTGGAGATAAATCTAAAAGGATATTACCATTGAGTTAAAATTCTTATATTGATAAGATCTTTGACTAGTTCAAGGAAGTTTAACACATGATAATTGATTCTTTTTGCTTCCGCTGCGGGATCAATTATATACGCTATGATGTATACTCAATCCGACATTTTGCAAGCCTTGTGCATGACGAATCATTTGTAATCAAATCCAAGTAAGAGTCACTTGACAGCCATAAAGAACATCCTTAAGTACTTGCGAAGGACTAAAGATATGTTCCATGTGTTTGGAGTTTACACTGAGTTGTGTGTAACGGGTTACACAGACTTCAGTTTCCAAACTGATCAAAGTGATTTGAAATCACGAACTGGCTGTGTTTTATAGAAGATTTATCTGTTGGAAGAGTTCCAAGCAGAAAAGACTATTGGAAAGGTTCCAAGTAGAAGTGACATTTTCAAATATAAATGTCATGTATCCGCTGGAAGTGTTCCAGGCAGTTTATCATTGCGTATTTCACAACAGAAATGGAGTACATTGCGTTATATGATGATGCATATGAAAGTAGCTTGGATTCGACAGTATTGGAGGGATTAGAAGTAGTTCCTATAATTGTATATCCTATCCCATTATACTGGTAAAACAGTGGGAGCTACCTTTAGGCCAAGAGTCCTAAGTCTAGATTCAAACCTAGACATGTACTCAGAAAGTTTTATGTAATATGAGATTACGTAGACAAAGAGAAATAGCAATCAAAACGGTGGGAAAGATGTAAGTATTGCTAATCCATTAGCCATGCCTTTTGCAGGCTGAACATGATAGTCATGTCATTTCAATGGGATTGAAATATGTACCTGAATTGCTAGAGATTATGAGATATGAAATTATATATAACGTATCAATGTTTCCAAATATTAGATAATCGCATTCATTGTTAGAGTTTCTTTAAAAACTCCTTATTTAGTTTGACTAAATTTTAATACTTTGTTTATCTGAATTGGTTGAAAGAAAAGTTGAACCCAATTCAAGTGAACATGATGAAATTAGTGTTTTGTCCTTAGTCACTCATTTGAGGTGACGTCTCGAAGTGACTAGATTGTAAGTCGATCGATGGTTGGTTCAGCACCATGGGGTCATGGAGATGACTGGTCATTTACATAGACAGACTGTGGAGACACTCTGTCGGGCAGTGACCATAATAGAGTCCCTTATCAAAATTATTGAAGCCTATTCGTGGCGGGGATTTCTATTTTATTCCTATGAGTCGATTCTTTAGACTGGCGACCATTTACCTGAGTCAGTGTAGTTTCCGATTGACTTTGGTTTTTGTCCTGGTCGTGCCGTGAAAGGAGGCTGATGGACATCTTCTCGGTCATGGTGATCTGCATCATACAGTGTAAGATGGGTCAACAGAAATTGTCCACCCACGTTGGGTATTAACATCTTCGGGCCACTCGAGGAGTACTAACTGGAAATTCGTGGCCACGCCCGGAAGAGATCTCTGATAGATTTTCCGGTCAGACAGCTACTCTCCCAGATCGAGAAAACCACTCTATTTATAATTTTCAATTGCAAGTGCGACCTGTAAGACACCTTGCAATGAGTGGGAGGATGTGACACAAAAGAGACAAGCGAATCGGTAACACACAACTTTTCGAGACAAGTGGGAGATATTGTTGGAGTAGGAGTCCTCCGCAACATTGTTTCTACATGCACAACTTGTTGGAGTACGTGTCCTCCACAATAGTGCATTTATATAATAAATCTCATTTGGAATATACGTGGCATGATTAGTATATTTTGATACTCGACGTCAGTTGATTAACGTAAATCGGTAACGCTCGGCTGACTAGAGTTTGACGTTATTGTCGTATGACGGCGGTGGTCAACTGATCCCTTTAGGTCACACCTATAGGATGAGACTCAAATAGAATACTAATTATTTGTATACGATACATTTTAATTAGGGCATTACATATATTTGATATGTACGTTTAGTTACGAGAGTTATTTCTTGGAAATTGAGTTAGGAACTCATTCCACTTAAGTTTATTAGTCAATTATACGATAACTGACTGAATAAATTTTACGTCTTATTTAATACGATTAAATAAGATTTTATTTAGTGATTAATCGTTAATTCATTAAATTAGTTGAGGTTATGCATATATTTTGAGGTAGAGGTAATTAGTTAATTATATTTACAAGGAGTTGTAAAATAAATTAACTAGGCATTGTGGGATCCATTATATATTGATATAATGGTAAAATATCACTTAAAAGTTAAGTACATATTGTTTATTAATTTAAGTCATATAATTGTTATATGATCAAATTAACACTTAATTATACAAGATAATTAAACATATGATTATAAGTAGTTGTGGGACAAATATCAAAAATCAAAATAGACCACATTTTGCTAGTGGAGGCCGGATATAGTGCTAGTGGAGATCAATGATGATTGTTCTCATCTAATTCTACACTCCACCTTATGTTATGACATGTATGACACATGATCATTATCATTATACAATCGCATACACTACCATTATGCATGTGAATAAAATAAGAAGAAAATCACCCATTTTTGGGGCTTGTGGGTGCCGGCCATAGTGCCATATAATGGGCACTTGTTGTTCATTTTTAAACACTTGATTTTCATGCTTATTTTCTTCTTCTTTCTAAAAACCTCCAACATCTCTCTAAACTCACATGCAAACTAATATTCATGTCATATTACTAGTGTAGTAATACAACAATATTAGTAGTATTAATTCTTACTTATTATCTAGTTAATAATAAGCTAAGATTATTTGGGTTTAATCTTGGGTGCAACAAGAAGGAGACCTTCTACTTTGGAGGTTGTTTTATGGAGGATCATCCATTAATTTCATGATCAAGAACAATAAGAAGGAGTTCTTATTGTGCCCATATTGAACCGAAAAATCCCAATGTAAGGATGTTTTCGTCTTATCTTTTCTTTTATACTTTTATATTTGCATGCATGATAACTAGATCCTAAATCATTAAGTTAATGTAATTTAATGAACTAATTAGAGGAGTCTAATTAGAGGTCTAGCACTTTCAGTAATATTAAAAAAGGTCGTGGAATCGGTGGCACACATTAACCCGAGTTAATATAGGATTTGGGTCTTGGAATCATTTATGTAATTTGGTAGAGGTCATTATATAAATGTCAAACTGGTTTAAAATGTTTACAGTATCTTAAAAACGAAAAATGTTGATATTTCTTTCATTTTCTATTTTGTAGTCCAACTTATTTTAATTCGCAATGTCGGAAAACAACAATAACAAGGTTCGACCTCCACCACTCACCACCGTTTCATGGCTAAGATCCTTCATGGATTGTTGTAAACATGAAAATAATGGTTCAAACTTCACGGATTGGAATGGGCAACTACGCTTAGCCGCCGAAGGTGACGGTAAGCTTAGTTACCTAACCAAGGCCTCCTCTAGCGCTCCAAATGCGAGGTCATCGAACGCCACTAGGGAGGCCTATGAGGCCTACTACAAGGTCGATGGATAGCAAGCTTCAACGTAATGCCATTAAAATGACGACCGCATATGAAATATATTCTAAGCTCGTGACCCTGTTTTCACGAGCTCCAATATTTATGCAATACGAAGCCGCCTCCCAACTGTTTTCACAAGCTCCAATAATGTTATCCCTCTCATAATTGACCGCATACTTCACTCCCTAAGTAAGATCAAAGGGTTTGTCAACTTTAGGGTGAACTTCAATATGCGAAATGCCACTGTCTCGGTTCATGAATTGCACAAGATGCTTTTGCAAGCCGAACGTGACATGGGCTTTAAATCTAGCTCTAGTAAGGATGTTTTTAACATCAATGTCAAGAGCAAGGCGAAGTTCAAGAAAAGTGGAGGCAAAGGGAACAAGGGATGCAAGCCCATTCACTCCTATCAAGGCAAAGGGAAAGCAATTATAAATAGCTCTTCCAAAGGCAAGAAGGGAGCCGTATCCGATGACAAGTGTCATTATTGTAATGGCACAGGCCATTGGAAGCGCAATTGCTCCAAGTACTTGGGAGACATCAAAGTGGACGGGTTCTTCTAGTTGGTAATGGTTCTTCCCAAAGTTTATGTGATTGATACTCATCTCAACTTTGGTATTTTGATACGAGTTCTGATTATCACCACCCTTTTTGTTCACATTTTGGGCATGAGAAGAAGGACAAGGTAAAGCAAGCCTAGGAGGATATACGAGGAAGATAGAGTAGCCACCACGTAGTGGAGACCTATCATGGGCTTGGCGATATTTTGCTATTTGTCTTCTATTTTGTTATTGCATTTGATTGTTGGTTTGTTGACCTATTTTCTTTTTTCCATATTTTTACATGGAAAGTATTTTGAATTCCTTTGAACAATTGTTGTATTTGTATGGTGACTTGGTTTTCAACCCAAGTCACTATATTTATGGAATTTGTATTAATGTTCTTAAACCTTTTCATCGTGCAATGTTAGTATCATGAAACATAAATTATACTGACTAAATCGATCTTATGAGGAATATAATGATTGGATCATTATGAATAACCAAAGTTAAGAATGGGATTCTTACTTTGGCATTCTGACTAGACGTCACAACGTTTTTGGAATAAGAAAGGTCAATTGCAAAGTGAGTTGACAAACTTACACTTGGAGATTTACAATTCAAATATAGCCCCAAGATAAGATCTTTAAAACGGCAATTAGACTCCATACTAGCTATGAAAGGGTTAAGAATCCTAAATTTGTTCAAGACATGGATAAGAGTCCAAGTATTTTGCTTAAATAGAGTGACTCTATAGAGAAGCTAAAATAATAAAGTCTAAACAAATAAATCTACTATAGACCGCTCAAAGTTAATAAGAGTTAATACGAGCATTATACCCCACTTATACCTGGAGAACAAAGCTGTTTGTGACTAAGGAATAGAGCTCATGAAGCTATCCTTACAAGAATTTTCTCATTTACACCTACAGAAACAAAACTATTTGTAGCTCATGGTGCTATCCTTCACGTAAATAAGCGTATTTACTAAAGGATAGAGTGGGAGAAAATATGCCACAAACAAAGACAAGAGAAAATGTTCTTAAGTAATCCAAGGCCGGAAGCATATAGTGAAAATATCTACTTTTTGAAAGTGATAAGACTATGATCTATGGGTTCGCGGTTATCATTTCTAAATTTAAAATTGTCACATAAAAGCCATGTTATCTAAGATGGATTCTATATAAGTGAAATCACTTGGGTAGGTTTGGACCTCCCCAAGATGAATAAAACTTTATTGTAAAATATTATATATAAGTTAAAATATAACCATCTTTGGGATCCAAGAAAATTGTATCTACACCACGTACATGTATGACAAATGACAAAGAGTTGTTAAAAGTTACCTTTCTAAATGGACATTTAGAAATAGATAAGTTGTCGTACAAAACTTAGGAGATAAATGCTTTCCTAAGAGAACACTCATGGCATAACAAGAGAGAATGGTTTCCTCGAATTGTCGAAGAGCCATGTTTATGCATGTAATTAAGTGGGAGCTACATCTATCATGTGTGGACATGAGGATTAGTGGGAGTGAAAAATCATGTATGGACATGAAGATTAGTGGGAGTACATTGTCTTCCATGTGTTGTATGTAGAAGACATATTGGTCATTAGGAATGATGTACTAACATTGCCTTCAGTGGAGGAATGTTTAGGAAGTCATTTCTAGAAGAAAGACTTGAAGGAAACATATTGTATCTGAGGCAAGAATATCTCCCATGTCTCGTATGTAGGAGACATATTGGTCAATGGGAATGATGTAGTGACATTGCCTTCCGTGCAGGAATGTTTCAGAAATCTATAGTGATAGATGAGACATGATACACATGATTGCTAATGTTTCCGCCATTAGGCCAATCATATATACCAAGATATACACTTACCTTGATAAGTGTATGCTTGGAGCATGACAAGTTGATAACAAGTAATCCACATGAGAGTCATTGGATAGCCTTCAAGAATGTCCATGAGATTCTCCAGGAGAACTATGAGTTTATTCTTGTGTTTGGTGACGGGCTTATTTTCGGGGTCGTTAATTCCGGAAACTAGCTATGCCAAATAACAATTTATAAAACCAATATCTAGACTCAAACTATCCTAAGTAAAGGGGTAGTAAAGGTAAGATAAGGATCGAACCCAAGAGAAGGCGGTGAATGCTAATAATCTAATCTAGACTCTTGCTAAAAACCGATTAAACAAATTAATAAATCTAACCACACATTAAACACTAATTGAAACAAAGACTAGAATTACTTACAAACTATGATATTCACAATGGTAAACATGTAGATAACAAATAGGGAGAAAGTTTTTCATGAGAAAAGATTATCAATCCTAGAATCACCAATAACAACCTAATTAATCAAAGATTCAAATAAGGAAAAGCTACTTAGTGCAATTATCCCATGTTCCCCCACAATTAACAAAGTAAAGCTCCCTCCTTTCCTCCCTTCTCTAATTATCTATAGCAAAAACTTCTAAGAATTAGCCACCATGAATTAAACCATCCAAAAATGACCCAATACAACTAAACCCATACTTATTAAACCATAAGCATAAATAAAGATGCACGCTTTAAGCACAAAACCAAAGAAGCATGCTAGATTCATGAACTAAAACATTAAACCATGTTCTAAATACATAAAAAACCAAATTCCACTCAAAAGATTCTAACTTTTAAACCAAAGTTACAATCTTTCAAGTTGCATCAACAAATATCAAGACAAATCAACCAAATTCATCAAGACAATGCAAATTAATCAAACAAATAATTACTAAGATGGTTGGTCTTAACAACAATTCATTCAACAAAGAAAATCAACAAAGGAAGATGGAATTAAATAAAGAAGGAAGGATTAAAAAGTCTTACAATGCTAAAAGGGAAGAACTTGTTCAAATTACACTAAGCAAAAAGAGATTAGCTACCCATAGTCTTCATAATACACCCAATTTCTAAGGAAAAACCTATTACAAGAGCCAAACTTGAAGAACAAAAAGAGAGAAATATGCTAAGGAAAATATGATGTTGTATGGTGAAATGCTTCCCCCTTTGCCTCTCTTCAGAAATCTTCTTTTATACCCTTGGTCCGCAAACCTAGGGGCCTTGAAAGATGGGCTTCCAAAAGACAAGACGAGAAAAGGAAGAAAACCCGTGCTGAGAGATGACGCAGGCTGCGTCCTACGACGCAGGCTGCGTCGTGATGACGCAGGCTGCGTCCTACGACGCAGGCTGCGTCGAGCACTGCCAAATTTTTGCCTTGATTTTCTTCTTGACTTTCGTTGACCCCATGATTATTTGACCCCGCCTTGACTTTCATTGACCCATTTGGCTTGGTCTTCAAACCTTGATGATTCCTTGCCAGCCCACTTCAAGTTCCGGGTTTTTGGGTCTCGGGTTTTCGTGTTTGACTTTTATTGACTTTCGGGATTTGACTCTTAAATTTGACTTAAAATACTAAATACTAACACTATTACAAAAACTAAAATTAACGTAAAACAAAGCTAATGACCCGTAAAAAGTAGAACGAAAGACTCTAAAAGTTACTACTAGACACGACATTATTTGACGTTGTCAAACACCCCCACACTTGGACTTTTACTCGTCCCGAGTAAAACTCGATATTAACATGAACGACACGAGCCCAACAAAGTGTGTGTGAAGGTATTGACCTCTCTTCCCTCACTACAACCTTCTTATACTCCCTCTTAAACAATCCACCTATGACAAAAACAAAACAAAAAGACTCAATTCTTGTGACACTCTTCTCTCACTCCCCCTCCTTATATCATCCCTCAATGACTAAAGACACGACATGCCACCTACTCCGACTCAAATCAACTCCTCCCTACTTATAGCTCCCAAAAAAAAGTATGACCATCTTTGCCTTATCCCAAGGCATAGCGAGATGGTCTTTCTCAACAATCTTCACACAAATCCCCTCCTTATATCACCCCCTTATTACTCCACTAATGCAAATTATGGTTACTTGGTTGGCCCCAAACTTCACAATTTGCACAACCAAGCGACCACCAACATAAATCCACCAATTTGGAACAAAGTTTTGTGACTCAAAAAATAAAAATAATTGGGTTCCTAAACTAGCCTCCTTCCAAATTCCTCCTTATAACTCCCTTCTTATTTCTCCAAAATCCTCATCATAGGAAGAATTATGCTCAAATTTTTTTTTTCATTTTTTTTTTCATTTTTCCATTTTTTTTCTTGAAAATCCCTCATTTTGCCTAAGGTGCCCTTTTGGGTTTTCACCTTAGCTTTTCCTTTCCTCTCATTGGTGGCTCGCAACTCGATTCTTCATTTTGCCCGGAATGCCCTTTCGGGTTTTCATTCCGTCCTCGGCCACCTTCCCAATCTTGCCTAGGTGCCCACCCTTGTGGGTTTTCACCTAGCCGGGATTTTCAATTTTTTTTTTTTTTTTCTCTTTTCTTTCTTTTCAAAATAAAAACAAACACAATACAAGGCATCAAAACAAAACAACTATATACAATCTTCTCCCCCACACTTAGTTTCCACATTGCCCTCAATGTGGAGGAGATGTACAAAAAGTACGGGTTGCCTCCCGTAAAGCGCTTTTGGTTTTTGTTTTTTTTTTTCGTTTGCTCGACGCCTTTTCAAGATCATTCTTCTTCAGGACTCAAGAGCGGAACAACTCAACGCCCTTAGTAACTTATCAAACACATTAGCCCATAAAGATGAGAAATGGAGGTAGTAGGTTGGAATAATATGGCAAGTGTAGTCAAGACTAAATGATTCTATGTCGCGGTAAGGCTTCTTGAAAGAGAAGCTGGATTTGGCAAAAACCAAGTAATAATGAGAGGACTCATGAGCTTCTTTGTGGAATACATTTGATGACATTTCCTTGCGGGGGTACACCTCTTCAAACTCATTTTCCATATTCATTTTCCCAACCTCCTTAACCTCCACACTAGCAAGTTTTATAGTCTTAGGAAGGTCACAAACAACATCATCAAGAGCATTTACCTCCTCCTTTTCAATCTCAACCTCCCCTCAACTCATGTCTTCTTGCTCATTCTTCTTCTCACAATCAACTCCGAACATCGTAATTGAAATAGGGGGTCTCAATGGATGGTAAGGCCCAATAGGATTTCAATGTGCACAACACTCATCTTCATCATCCTCCAAAAATCATATTCATCAACCACACACTTTTAAATGTGACTCATTGTCATGCTTAGGACATGGAAGGGTCTTCAACCATAAAGTCATACTCACCCTAATGAAACCATTATCAACATAAGATCATCTCAATGTGCAATCTCATCTGTTCGTACTACTTTCTTCCTTCGAGATCCCTAAAATTGTGGTTTTACTTGAATTTCCAGGTTTTCACCTCACATTGTATAGCTCTCGATGCTCTTTAGCTATAGCCCTTTCAATCGGATTAGCTGCCCTTTCAATTTGATTAGCTGCCCTTTCAATTTGATTAGCTTTCTCAAGGTCTTGTGCCCCTTTGATAATATCTTGCAATATGTCATTGATGCTCATTGAAGATGTGTCATTGGTAGGCATTTCCTCACTTTGGTTGAATTGGGGTTGACAAGAATTTTCCAACTCCCATATAAATGTCTCTTTAGCCAAGTAAAGGAAACAATCTCACTTCTCTTCATAATCCTCATACTTAAACTTTCCATCACTCAAACGATGAACATGAAACAAGGTTTCTTCATTCAACCCATTAAACAATACATGACAAAGCTCCCAAGTTTGATAAGAGTAGTGACAATTTGAGGCATAGTCCCGCAATCGATCAAAATATGCACAAAATGGTTCATTCTCAAATTGGAAAAAATTTAAGTTTGCCATTTCATCAAACAAGTTAAACAATCTACAACAAGTAATTGACTCCTAATATTTACAAAAAGGAACATACAAATTTAAGCCAAATGTTTAGACTAGCTTTAGCTTTGTTGCCTTCCCCGGCAACGGCGCCAAATTTGACGGGCTTATTTTCGGGGTCGTTAATTCCGGAAACTAGCTATGCCAAATAACAATTTATAAAACCAATATCTAGACTCAAACTATCCTAAGTAAAGGGGTAGTAAAGGTAAGATAAGGATCGAACCCAAGAGAAGGCGGTGAATGCTACTAATCTAATCTAGACTCTTGCTAAAAACCGATTAAACAAATAAATAAATCTAACCACAAATTAAACACTAATGGAAACAAAGACTAGAATTACTTACAAACTATGATATTCACAATGGTAAACATGTAGATAACAAATAGGGAGAAAGTTTTTCATGAGAAAAAATTATCAATCCTAGAATCACCAATAACAACTAAATAATCAAAGATTCAAATAAGGAAAAACTACTTAGTGCAATTATCCCAAGTTCCCCCACAATTAACAAAGTAAAGATCCCTCCTTTCCTCCCTTCTCTAATTATCTATAGCAAAAACTTCTAAGAATTAGCCACCATGAATTAAACGATCCATAAATGACCCAATACAACTAAACCTATACTTATTAAACCATAAGCATAAATAAAGATGCAAGCTTTAAGCACAAAACCAAAGAAGCATGCTAGATTCATGAACTAAAACATTAAACCATGTTCTAAATACATAAAAACCCAAATTCCACTCAAAAGATTCTAACTTTTAAACCAAAGTTATAATCTTTCAAGTTGCATCAACAAATATCAAGACAAATCAACCAAATTCATCAAGACAATGCAAATTAATCAAACAAATAATTACTAAGATGGTTGGTCTTAACAACAATTCATTCAACAAAGAAAATCAACAAAGGAAGATGGAATTAAATAAAGAAGGAAGGATTAAAAAGTCTTACAATGCTAAAAGGGAAGAACTTGTTCAAATTACACTAAGCAAAAGGAGATTAGCTACCCATAGTCTTCATAATACACCCAATTTCTAAGGAAAAACCTATTACAAGAGCCAAACTTGAAGAACAAAAAGAGAGCAAAATGCTAAGGAAAATATGATGTTGTATGGTGAATGCTTCCTTCTTTTGCCTCTCTTCAGAAATCTTCTTTTATACCCTTGGTCCGCAAACCTAGGGGCCTTGAAAGGTGGGCTTCCAAAAGACAAGACGAGAAAATGAGAAAAACCCGTGCTGAGAGATGACGCAGGCTGCGTCCTACGACGAAGGCTGCGTCATGCTGACGCAGGCTGCGTCATGCTGACGCAGGCTGCGTCGAGCACTGCCCAACTTTTGCCTTGTTTTCCATCTTGACTTTCGTTGACCCCATGGATATTGACCCCGCCTTGACTTCCATTGACCCAATGGGCTTGGTCTTCATACCTTGATGATTCATTGCTAGCCCATTCAAAATTTCCGGGTTTTGGGTCTCGGGTTTTTGGGTTTGACTTTTATTGACTTTCGGGATTTGACTCTTAAATTTGACTTAAAATACTAAATACTAACACTATTACAAAAACTAAAATTAACGTAAAACAAAGCTAATGACCCGTAAAAAGTAGAACGAAAGACTCTACAAGTTACTACTAGACACGACATTATTTGACGTTGTCAAACACCCCCACACTTGGACTTTTACTCGTCCCGAGTAAAACTCGAGATTAGCATGAACGACACGAGCCCAACAAAGTGTGTGTGAAGGCATTGACCTCTCTTCCCTCACTACAACCTTCTTATACTCCCTCTTAAACCATCCACCTATGACAAAAACAAAACAAAAAGACTCAATTCTTGTGACACTCTTCTCTCACTCCCCCTCCTTATATCATCCCTCAAGACTAAAGACACGACATGCCACCTACTCCGACTCAAATCAACTCCTCCCTACTTATAGCTCCCAAAAAAAATAGTATGACCATCGTTGCCTTATCCCAAGGCATAGCGAGATGGTCTTTCTCAACAATCTTCACACAAATCCCCTCCTTATATCACCCCCTTATTACTCCACTAATGCAAATCATGGTTACTTGGTTGGCCCCAAACTTCACAATTTGCACAACCAAGCGACCACCAACATAAATCCACCAATTTGAAACAAAGTTTTGTGACTCAAAAATAAAAATAAATTGGTTCCTAAGCTAGCCTCCTTCCAATTTCCTCCTTATAACTCCCTTCTTCTTCCTCCAAAATTCTCATCATAGGAAGAATTATGCTCAAATTTTTTTTTTTCATTTTTTTCTTGAAAATCCCTCATTTTGCCTAAGGTGCCCTTTCGGGTTTTCACCTTAGCTTTTCCTTTCCTCTCATTGGTGGCTCGCAACTCTATTCTTCATTTTGCCCGGAATGCCCTTTCGGGTTTTCATTCCGTCCTCGGCCACCTTCCCAATCTTGCCTAGGTGCCCACCCTTGTGGGTTTTCACCTAGCCGGGATTTTCAAATTTTTTTTTTTTTTTTTTTATTTTTTTTTTTTTTTAAAGCATAAAAACATGAATAAAACGTACCTATGTTACATCAGAACTCCTCCCCCACACTTAGTTTCCACATTGTCCTCAATGTGGAGGAGTAAGAAGTACGGGTTGCCTCCCGTAAAGCGCTTCTTTTTTTTTTCGTTTGCTCGACGCCTTTTCAAGATCATTCTTCTTCAAGATTCAAGAGCGGAACAACTCAACGCCCTTAGTAACTTATCAAACACATTAGCCCATAATGATGAGAAGTGGAGGTAGTAGGTTGGAATAATATGGCAAGAGTCAAAACTAAATGATTCTATGTCGCGGTAAGGCTCCTTGAAAGAGAAGCTGGATTTGGCAAAAACCAAGTAATAATGAGAGGACTCATGAGCTTCTTTGTGGAATACATTTGATGACATTTCAAAGCAAATTTGAGGCGGTTCCTCCTTGCGGGGGTACACCTCTACAAACTCATTTTCCATATTCATTTTCGCAACCTCCTTCACCTCCACACTAGCAAGTTTTATAGTCTTAGGAAGGTCACAAACAACATCATCAAGAGCCTTTACCTCCTCTTTTTCAATCTCAACCTCCTCCCAACTCATGTCTTCTTGCTCATTCTTCTCAAACACCTCACTCGTTAATCCCGTAAAAGTGAAATTTGGGCAAGAATTACTACGAACTAAGGAGATTTTATCAAGGTGTGAGGCATCAACTCCGGAACTCGGAATGTGAATAAGGGTCTCAATGGATGGTAAGGCCCAAGAGGATTTCAAGTCACACACATCATCTTCATCATCCCAAAAGTCATATTCATCAACATCACACTTTTTATAATTGTGACTCATTTCATGCTTAGGGGAAGGAGGGTCTTCAACCTTAAAGTCATACTCATCACTAATAAAACCATTATCAACATAAGAATCATCTAAAGTGTGCATCTCATCTTGTTCGATACTACTTTCTTCGATATCCCTAAGGAGTTGGTTTACTTGAATTTCAAGGTTTTCCAACCTCACATTGCATAGCTCTCGATGCTCTTTAGCTATAGCCCTTTCAATCGGATTAGCTGCCCTTTCAATTTGATTAGCTGCCCTTTCAATTTGATTAGCTTTCTCAAGGTCTTGTGCCCCTTTGATAATATCTTGCAATATGTCATTGATGCTCATTGAAGATGTGTCATTGGTAGGCATTTCCTCACTTTGATTGAATTGGGGTTGACAAGAATTTTCCAACTCCCATATAAATGTCTCTTTAGCCAAGTAAAGGAAAAAATCCCACTTCTCTTCATAATCAAACTCATACATAAACTTTGCATCACTCAAACGATGAACATGAAACATGGTTTCTTCATTCAACCCATTAAACAATACATGACAAAGCTCCCAAGTTTGATAAGAATAGTGACAATTTGAGGCATAGTCCCCCAATCGATCAAAATATGCACAAAATGGTTCATTCTCAAATTGGAAAACATTTAAGTTTGCCATTTCATCAAACAAGTTAAACAATCTACAACGAGTAATTGACTCCTAATATTTACAAAAAGGAACATACAAATTTAAGCCAAATGTTTAGACTAGCTTTAGCTTTGTTGCCTTCCCCGGCAACGGCGCCAAATTTGACGAGCTTTTTATACGGTGTCGTTAAATCCGCAAATTAGCTAAATCAAATAACAATTTATAAAGCCAAATCTAGACTCAAACTAACCTAAGTAAAAAGGGTAGTAAGGGTAAGACAAGGATCGAACCCAAGGGAAGGCGATGAATGCTAATAATCTAATCTAGACTCTTGCTAAAAACTGATTAAACAAATTAATTAATCTAACCACAAATTAAACACTAATTGAAACAAAGACTAGAATTACTTACAAACTATGATATTCACAATGGTAAACATGTAGATAACAAATAGGGAGAAAGTTTTTCATGAGAAAAGATTATCAATCCTAGAATCACCAATAACAACCTAATTAATCAAAGATTCAAATAAGGAAAAACTACTTAGTGCAATTATCCCAAGTTCCCCCACAATTAACAAAGTAAAGCTCCCTCCTTTCCTCCCTTCTCTAATTATCTATAGCAAAAACTTCTAAGAATTAGCCACCATGAATTAAACCATCCATAAATGACCCAATACAACTAAACCCATACTTATTAAATCATAAGCATAAACAAAGATGCAAGCTTTAAGCACCAAACCAAAGAAGCATGCTAGAATCATGAACTAAAACATTAAACCATGTTCTAAATACATGATAATCCAAAATCCACTCAAAAGATTCTAACTTTTAAACCAAAGTTACAATCTTTCAAGTTGCCTCAACAAATATCAAGACAAATCAACCAAATTCATCAAGACAAAGCAATTTAATCAAACAAACAATTACTAAGATGGTTAGTCCTAACAACAATTCATTCAACAAAGAAAATCAACAAAGGAAGATGGAATTAAATAAAGAAGGAAGGATTAAAAAGTCTTACAATGCTAAAAGGGAAGAACTTGTTCAAATTACACTAAGCAAAAGGAGATTAGCTACCCATAGTCTTCATAATACAACCAATTTCTAAGGAAAAACCTATTACAAAAGCCAAACTTGAAGAACAAAAAGAGAGAAAAATGCTAAAGAAAATATGATGTTGTATGGTGAATGCTCTCCTCTCCTTGCCTCTCTTCAGAAATCTTCTTTTATACCCTTGGTCCGCAAACCTAGGGGCCTTGAAAGATGGGCTTCCAAAAGACAAGACGAGAAAAGGAAGAAAACCCGTGCTGAGAGATGACGCAGGCTGCGTCCTACGACGCAGGCTGCGTCCAGCACTGCCCGATTTTTGCCTTGATTTCCTTCTTGACTTTCGTTGACCCCATGATTATTTGACCTTGCCTTGAATTTCATTGACCCATTTGGCTTGGTCTTCAAACCTTGATGATTCCTTGCTAGCCCACTTCAAGTTCCGGGTTTTTGGGTCTCGGGTTTTCGGGTTTGACTTTTATTGACTTAAAATACTAAATACTAATACTATTACAAAAACTAAAGTTAACGTAAAACAAAGCTAATGACCCGTAAAAAGTAGAACGAAAGACTCTAAAAGTTACTACTAGACACGACATTATTTGACGTTGTCATTTGGTAATAATAACTAAGTTGCGTGTTCAGTGTCACATGAACCAAAGTTTCCAAACCTGTAAAGAATCTAACAAAATCAAAGGCTAAAATTTTGTTATATTAAAAGCGAATAAATAAAAGGGAGGATTGAAGTCTCAATCATTGAAAATTCTACAAATAAAGTCTTAGTACATAATGATGAGGATGAGGTGGATTACAAGGATCTAATAAGTAGACCCTGTTGGAGTAAATGTCCTCAACAATAGTGCGATCACAAAATATAAATCTTAATAATAAGAATACAAAGGGATGATGGATATTATAGTCAACTGGTCAACATAAATCGGTAAGGATTGGCTCAATTGAGTTTGACGTTATGATAGTGAATATTTGTATGATTTAAACCCCCAATTTAGCTCGGTTTTGTATGTCATTTGTGCTTTGTTAAGCCATTTTATGAGCTAATATCGTCTTCTAGGCGAATTCCTATGTTCTGACCTGTTTTGTAGGGAAAATGACGTTTCTACGCCCTTTTTCTATATTCCCGAGCATTTGCCTAGAACTCGACGATTAGAAGAAGCAAGCTTGAACAAGTGAAAGGCATTTCAAAAAGGTTCACTAATTCAAAAGAGAGAAGAAGTAAAGACGATTTCGCAGTTGTCGGAAGATCAATCAGTTAGGCGGAAGAATTCATCGTTTTACATCAAACCCTATCAACAAACCCGACTCAAGAGGTCAAGGGGGATGATGGAAGTCAAGTCATATGCAAGGGGAGATGAAACGAGAGTCAATGGGCCCAGATTGCAACTTACCCGATGTGACACCCTCAAATTTGCGGAAAGAAAAAAAAAATAATTAATTTAACTACATAAAGAAGGTGTCATAAATAAAAAGGGTCATTAAAAAACGGAAATAATATTATACAATAAAAGTATCTGAAACGGGAGACATATCTCCCGTATAAATACAGAACTAAAGAGTGTATAATAATATACAATCTAAGAACCGAATATAGGTCCAAGGTAATACTTCGCTCGCTAGCTCGTCAATGTACCCAATGTATGCATTCACCACCTGTTCGACCGCATTAAATATAAACACGGAAGCCACAGTCAGTGGGGAGTCACTCCGAGTCCTCCCAGCCACGAAATGTCGAGTTTGATGAAACATGAATAACATAAAAGCAATGTATATGGAAAATACAAAACTTAAACATATATGATATGCTTTTCATGTTATGAAACAATTAACTAACATATAACCTATCATATGAAAGCTATCATGTGAAACCGATAATAAAATATAACAAGAGGTAGGGAAGATGGTATGCTAGCTCAGAGGTTACCCTGTAACGTGGCCATGATACACTCAAACCCTAATCAACACGTAATCATGTGAATCAGTTAACAATCGGTAATCCAAACTCTATCAATCGTAGCCGGCTTGCATCTCACCTTCTAAAACTCATAGAATCATACAAACATGAAAGACTAATACTTCTACAAACAGGCATAAGTTCTTAGTACCGTCAATAGTCGACTTCTGTAACTCGAGGCTATACCACAAGGTAGGAAAACATCCTAGTCCTAGACTGATCAGACCTAGCAACAACAGCTAACCCATTCCCTGTCTCATTACATAACCGTACATGAGAAACTCTGATAGGCGACCCCCTAAGCAGAGATGGCTAGTACTTAAGCTGGCTCCCTTCCCAAAGTGGAACTCTTAGGATGCCATGCCCCCGGCTTGGTATCAAAAGGCCCAAGCCAGTGACACAAAAGCTATCAAGCGATAAACTCCGTATGCTCGTTAAAGATAGTACGGCCTATCAATGTCATGGTCCAAGCTACTCATTTAGAATTAGAATGGTCAAGACGCCATATACTCATAATTCTCTATGGGTACTTAGTCAACACGACACCAACCATATAATCAAACAGTCACGGAAACAATTTCCTAACATGTGACTAATTGCATATAAATCATAACCAAATAACATATCGCCTCACATCTACTAAGGCTAATTCATTAATTAAATATAACCTTACTTGAAGACAAATCCCCGACCCGAGTCCCGCGACGGGTCATCAGTCAAAACGGGGCTGACTAGATCTTAGTTTGACCAAACCCGTTTGGTCAAACCGGCTGGAAACAGAGTCTTTTCCACATAGACTTGAACATAAAATCAACATATTCATTACATGTTATTTATTAAAAACTTCTAACATGTGAATTATTAAATCTTACGTACCCCCCCGCTTGACTTAAAGGATATCAAAATAAACTACGATCTCGTATCATAATTTCTAACATGTGAGAAATAATAATTCTATGAAAAATACTTTTAATTAAATAATTTACTTATTAAAAATTTCCCACTTGTTAAATATAACAAAACACGATAAAATGACGATAACTCAAAAACCGTCACAAGTCCCAAAGTGGGACCCACGGGCTGATTTTGGGCCGAGACACACATGGGCCTGGACTGGGCCCCACGGCCTAGTTTTGGGCTGTTTTGGCCTTTTTATCGATTTCACTAAAAACCGTTTCTAATTATTTCCCGCATGCTTAACATAATTAAAACCCGTCAAAACAACAACATAACAATCAAACATCGACACAACCCAAAGACCAAAACCCTGACCCACCATGGACCACCCAGACCGGGTCTGAACCGGCCTGGACCGGCTGGTTTGGTCCGGTTCACAGCCCCCCATTCCGGCCACCACCAAAACAACAACCCCAATTCCAAATAAATTCTAACATGTTTTTAATTAACAACATCCATTCTTAACATCCAATTCAACCATCATTCATACAAAAATCATTATTATGAACAATCATAAAAATTCATCAAGAACACTAACCAACATAAAAATTCCATACAACATAGAAATCATACCACTTATCCTATTACTACCAAAAATCCATAAATCATAATCACATGAACCAAAAACAAAAGATGAACCAAAAATCAAAGAAACAAAAGCTATGTAACATATATTCGTCGAGTAACTCGGAATCGTTACCTATCTAGCACACTGCAAGTAAGCACAAAAAAAGTATAAAAGAAAAAGAACAAAACCCGTCTACTAATCTTCACCCAAAATATACGAGTCTCCAAACTCGTCTTCAAAATCTTCCCCTATAAGAAATGACAAGAAAAACATTATTAGAATTCAAACTTGATTTTCCATAATTAAATGTTGAAAACGATTTTGTCGGATTTGAAATTAAACCGTACTTGAAGATGGAGAGCGAAGAGGAGATTCTAGAAATATAAGTTAGGACGGATTTAATTAAGAAATGAAGGTTTTATGATGATTATGCTCAAGAACGACGAAGAACAAATGAAGAACGACGAAGAACGAATGAAGAACGATGAAGAACGATTAATTAGATCTTAATTTGATTGATTGTAAAATAAAAAGTTGTTGGTGAGTAATGAAAAGAAAGAAAATATCAAGGCTTAAGAGGGGAAAAAGAGAC
>JAIUZE010047039.1:0-12919 GCA_022085475.1 Heliosperma pusillum | reverse complement strand
TATCATTTGTAGAAACCGACTCAAAGTGGGACATATCAAAAACCGTCACGAAACATGTGATACAAGCGAATAAAATATCATAAATCCAAAACATGAATATTATAAGACTCTACGTAAAATTATACGATAAACGGATCATGCGAACTATTATAAATTACGAGTTTTATAAGTTAAAGGAAAACAACACAGCCGTGTTCCAGGCCGGTCTGGAGGGCGGCAGCCGGTCCACCGGCTCGGAGCACAGGCTAAAACCAAAAGCAGAATATTGTGTTCCAGGCCGGTGTAGGACCGGCGGCCGGTGGGCCGGCTCAGAGCACAATACCAAAAATCCAAACTTCACTTACTGAGGTGGTCCAGGCCGGTCGATGGACCGGCGGCCGGTGGGCCGGCACAGAGCACCCCTTATACAAAATTCATATGATGTTACTGGAGTGTTCTCAGCCGGTTGTCAGACCGGTGGCTGGTCGACCGGCTGGGAACACCCCCTTCACCCGTGAACAACAACAACAATCCAAACAATTCCAATTCTCATAATTCACTTCTAATAATTATCAACAATCAATATTCATCATCAACATTCATCAAATAACAACATTCATTAATCATAACATGATTCCTAAGTTTCTAATCGTATTCTAAATACGATTTCTAGCATATAAAACACGTAAATGATACCGAGTAACCCTTCACCGTTACCTTAAAGCGTCTTTACTAATCGTCAAGCTCCTCTTCAATAAGGTAATAGTCTTTGTCGGGATCTTGGAGGTCACCACCTACAAATAGATCATAAAAGATGAATGAAATTCATCTTGAGAAAGACGGTAAATTTGAAAAGCGAGAAAGACGATGATTTTAACATCAATACGGATAGAGGAAGGTAAGGGGAGAAGAATGAGACAAACTTACGTGAATTCTATCAAAGAACGAAAGAGTTATGATGATTCAAAGATCGAAATCAAAGAGGGAGGCAAGGTTTTGAGATTTCTTAAGGAGGAAGTAATTTGGTTTGTTTTTGAGTAATGAATTAGGTTAAGGAGGGAGTGAGAGTTGTGTAAGGCAAAAGTCAAACAAAAGTCAAACTCGCCTTAAGACGGGATTCTCATGGAATCTCGCGGAAATTTCAAATACGAACTCGGAAATTCTAAATTTGACTCGAAACAACAAATTCTAAATTAAAACTTAAATTTGCTGAAAAGATTTGTAAAATATTTCTACTAGAAAAATAGGGTACATTTCCGGGTGTTACAGTCTTTCTTATTATCTAGTTAATAATACGTTAAGATTATTTGGGTTGATTCTTGGGTGCAACAAGAAGGAGAACCTTCTACTTTAGAGGTTGTTTTATGGAGGATCATCCATTAATTACATGCTCAAGAACAATAAGAAGGAGTTCTTATTGTTCCCATATTGAACCGAAAATTCCCAATGTAAGGATATTTTCGTCTTATCTTTTATTTTATGCTTTTACATTTGTATGCATGATAACTAGATCCTAAATCATAAAGTTAAGGTAATTTAATGAACTAATTAGAGGAGTCTAATTTGAGGTCTAGGACTATCACAATCAACATCTCATTCATAAATGTTAGCTCAAGCTTCCATGTCATCATTATAATAATTCGAGCAGGCCATACAACATCATGAACCATAAAAGTACAGGCCATACAACATCATAAAAGAGTTGTCCGATCTACCCCATCGAGGTAATTAAATTCTATACTTCCGTCTCTTTGAAATATGGAGTTTTGCATGCTGTTGTGAATGGCCGTGAAGTGTCGGTTTTTGTTGACGACTTTTGTACTCTGTTTTTGGTTCCTGATGATGGAGCGAAAATAGACCCGAGCACGTCGTGAAAACAGTTGTCGGATACGGCTAAACTGAATGTTAAGCGTTATTTCTATGATAGGGCTACGTTGTCGAGTTGTGTGTTGGCGGGGAATTTATCCTTAAAATTGAAATTTCTCCTATATTTTTTATGGAATACGGTGGTTCCGCGTCGAGGTGGACGGGATAAGATTGCATGTTATGAGATGATGGTGGTTAAGAATTGGCTAGAGGGTAACCGTGTCAACCTTGGTTATCTTGTTTTTTCTCGAATTTCTCAAGCTAGCTTTTCGCTGACCGAAGTTAAGGTCTACACGACCCTAGACTTACCTTATGGCATGTGGGTGTCTCGGCTTCTTGAGGCTAAATGGGTTGTTTATACGACTAGTTATGGCGTCAATTTGAAAGATGATATGAATGATACTTTCTTCAAATTCATGAAAATAGAGGCATGGGTCTGGAATTGGTTTTTAAGTCAAAGGTTAGTTCGGTTGATGTTAAGCCGAATATTGTTGATTTTTCGGCTCTTGAAACAAAATTAGATTTGCTTATGGGGAAGTTTATGGAGCGCCTTGATGCGCAAGACAAGAAAATCGATGAGGTCGTTGACAAGGCGGTCAAAACCGTGGCTTTGGGGAGTACTAGCTCAAACCGTGACCATGATGGGTCGGTTGTGAGTGATGATTTGAGGGGTTGGATGACGGAAGTTGATGGTTGCCTTGCTAATATTGAGAGGAATGTTGTCGATATTCGACAAGAGTTATTTAGGCAACGGGATCGGATGCAATTTTTGGTTAGCGAAGGAGGTGCTTTGGTGAAGAGTAGTGCGGCAATGCGAGATGGAATGCACACAATCTATGATGCGACGGAGGCCTTATCCATGAAGTTTCGGAAATTTGATTCATGTCTCACCGCACAAGCTAATCATGTGAAGACGTGATTTGATCGCCTTGACACCATTGAGTACCGTACCCGACCCGGCTATATCGACCCTTCTATCTCTCGTCAACACAATTTGCCTTGATTTCTCATCTTTATTTGGTTGTTTTTTCTTATACTACTTATTCCATTCGGCTCATTTTGGCTTACACTATATTCGCCCTATTGGCAATTAACACTTGCTTTGTTGTTTGTAGTTTAATTAACATTTAGTACTTGATTTTGCTTTCTATGAATCGTTAAGTATTGCGTATTTTGCATATCTATTTCTTTCCGTGGAGTATGTTATTCTAGTCATTTTATATCCTTGTTCTTGTCTTTTCAATGATGCTAAGAGGGGGAAGAAATGATATGATTTGAGTCTTTGCTTAAGCTTTATCCTTGTCAAGACTCGTTATCTCTTAAAGTCTTTCAAGTTATAACTTTGGCTAGGTTATTAGGTTCTTGCGATCATCGTTACTATAACTTTGTTAGTATTTTGTTGAGGAGGAACTATACTTAGTCACAATCATAAGAGAAATCATATGAGACTTGTCATCATCAAAAAGGGGGAATTTGTTGAACCTATTTTATAGTTTTGATAATGACATGTATATACTTGATAATGTGCTTTAATTGATATATCATATGCATGTAATTGTGTACTTTAGTCTTATCACAGCTAACAACAATTACAAGAAAGAAGATTAAAGTTATAGGAGCTTAAGGCATAACTTTGAAGATTTCTTTGAGACAAAGTTATAAGAGCTTGAGGTATAACTTTGGAAGTTTATATGCAAAGTTTTTGCTACCTTGGTTATAACATTGAAGAAACAATTCAAGCAAGATCTACTTCAAATAACAGAAGACTCAAGATGGAGTGTCTTTGTGATCAAGACGAAGAGATGATCTGTATACTGAAGATCTTTGTGAAGATTAGATAGTATAGGTCGTCATTCGGTAACTAATTAATTAGAGTGATTTTTATGTAAGTAAAGTTATGACTCACTTATAACTTTACATACTAAGTTCAAAGTTATAGCTTTAACCTATAACTTTGGATGATAAAGTTGATGCATGATTTTGGAGATAAATCTTTTAAATGTTTTCAAAAGAGAAAGAGTATTTTTATATTTATAAAAAGTTTTAAAAGATGATGTATTTATGAGATTCTATTGGTTAATAATACAACTTATGATTGTCATGTTACCTAGGGTTTCTAATACATTCAATCTCAATTTGTTATTAACCTAATAAGCCCACCTAGTGATTGTGCCACCTAGGGTTTCGTGAAACCTAAGGGTTTGTGCCTCCTAGGGTTGCGTGCTCATAGGCAAACAACTAAGGTTGCATGATGATGAGGAAATCGGCCTCTATGTCACGTTCCTTGTTTGCATCAACCTAGACTTCTAATAATATCTTTACAACAATATTTTGAGATATTGATGATAAATATATTTCTTAAAAGGAAAGTTAGAGTTTTAGATTTTATATCTCCTATGCTTCTACTCTAAATACTCTTTCCATCTCAATCATTCAACAAAAACTTTTACATACATGGAGAGAATTTTACAAATTGATTTTAAACAAAATTTGAGCAAAATATTTATTATTTTTATTGTTTGTTTTTCCGAAAAAGTCGTGCATCAATTATTATCAATCGGTCGCGTGAATTAATTTATTGGATAATAGTACATAACATAATCTTACTTATTCTTTAACGAGAATATTTGTGAGTTATGTTGTACTTTCTTATTAACGTAAGATAGTATAGAGTATTTAGCGATACTTACCTTGAGTTATAATCATAGTTGATTATACGAGTGGGTTGATAATTTTTGTAATCCGTAGAATGGTACTAAAGATTATTAATCGAGAATAATGGACGTAGGTTTCGATTTATGAAACTGGACCACTTCAAAACCTCTGGTGTCTTTCTTTATTTTCGTTATTTTCGTTACTTGCTCAAACATTTGATTAATTAGTTAGTTGATTTTAATCCATAAAATTAAGTAATTAATTACACATCATATAAATCAAAAAAAGTGGGGCAAGTTTTTAATACTCAACTCACTCCCTCCTTCCCCTTCGTCTTCGATCAATAGACTCTACAGATGCAGGGGGATGATGATCAAATTCGGGAGCTTGAGCGACATGTGGTCATTGTTCGCGAGGAAGTGTTCCGCCAAGGTCGCAGGTTAGATAATCTGGCCAGCCAAGTTGGAGCTCATAATAGAGATGAACGCAATATTCATCAAGACGTGGCTACGATTTGGGAGCCCACGAAAGCCTTGTAATTAAGGGTTTTTTTTTACTTTGATACCTGTCTTACAGCTCAGGCCAACAGGGTTCGCTCTTGTTTTGATCGTCTTTCCGCCTTGGAGTACTGTACTCGTCCCGGTTATGTTGTGGGAAATCGGTATTACCACAATACAATTATTATAGGATTATAACGAAAAGTAATAATTTGATTATCGAGTCATAAACGAAAACAAAGAAAAGATATAGAAATCAACCTCCGGTCCTAGCAATAGGCGTAAAGAACAGAGATATCAAGGTTGATATCCTCCTAATCGTCGCACCCAAGATGCTCCGAGAAATACCCTTTTCTTTTGCTAGAAAGAGAACCTCTTACACGATCTCACTGTTGAGAAGGAGGTTTTGTGTTTTTGTGAAAGAGTTACTGTTAACTTTTTCTTTTTGTGTTGTGTATCATGAGATGGAGGCTCCTTTGAGAATTAATTAGGGTTAGAATTATCAACTCAATTCCTCTCCCCTCTCTCTGCTTCTCACGGCTCATAGTAGGTTTTATGAGGAGATTTTGTCTCCCCAAAATAACTACCCATTGACCGAAAAACAGAGTGTATCTGGACACTTTGTTTTTGGTCATTTTAACTTCCAATATAATGTAATATATTATAATCGTCGTTTTACATGGACCGACATTATAATACAGCATTAATTATAAATATCCGTATATTTATAATTTGCCAATTAATTATAACGGTTTATGTTTAATTAGCTTACATTATATACAACAATTAAATATAACATTTTATATTCAATTTACGAATTACAGTAAATTCGTCTCAGCTAACTTTATTTAATCGTTATTAAATAATCTGTCATCATCACATTGACTAACCTTTTAGTCAAAAACATCGACTAACCTTTTAGTCATTTAATAAGGCATCAATATGATTATTTTCTCAAATAATCACATCTCTCAATCACATCCTTTAGGTGGGACTTTTAGGGACCAGTTGATCACCGCCATCTGTATGACAATAACGTCAAACTTATCTAGCAAGCCAACCGTTATCGATAAACGTTAATCAACTGATTACAATACAAAGTATACCCTGTGAACCTACAGAGATTTATTTATGTTATTGCACTAACTGTGGAGGACACTGGCTCCAACAATCTCCCACTTGTCCGTACAAGTGTATGTGCGATAACCGATTCTCATATCCATAATAAAATTCTCCCACTCAATGTAAACCAATTTGCAAAGTCCGTATTCACAAAGGTCGTAGTTTACAAGTGATCAGTATCAAGAGTGGTATCCCCGACTAGAGAGTAACTTAACTGATAAACGAATCTTCATTCGAGCATGGCCATGCATTTCAGTTACAGCTCCTCGAGTGGCCGTGAGAAATATCATATCCTGATAAAGGTAGGATAATTCTTTCAAAACTCGAATCGTGCAGATTACAAAGCGCAGTATGAAATACCCAGTGAAAATCTAATTAGACTCCTGTTACGGTCGACCATGAGGAAAGAAACCAAGTCACCCAAAAATGCCTTATCTCAGAGACAGTCGATAGTCAAAAGAATCGACTCTAGGAACACTATGGATGTCCATCCACGGACCTGGCAACCTAAGTTCTGAAACAAGGACTCCATACGTTGTCACAAAAGTGTTCTGCGAGGTATCATTATAACCGCATATGTGATCGATCAGTCAACTGTTGAATTATTGGCTCGTTGAAAACCACCATCAATGCGCACAGGAATAGATAGGCCAGATGTTATCAGCTCATGTAGGCGATTACGGACCAAAACAAATATAATGTAATTCAGTTCACTTTGTGGTGTTCAATGTTGTCAGTACAACCCACATGAAAAACAAAATATAAAACAAAACGATGATTTTATAGATAGTTTTTATGAAAAAGATACACATGTCTAATCCATATAAAACAACTAATACAACTCAGGAACACGTTTGATTCCCAAGGAAATAACGTGCCCTTCATGCTTATCATATATCAATGGACTCAGTCGTAGAATCTGCTATAACATTTTGTTAGGAGCTTTTCCAGCTGACCGCAGCGCCATTAAGAGTAAACACGAATCCAGACTGAGATTTCGAGTCATCTCGATCCGTTAGGAAGCTAGCATCTGCGTAACCGGTTGCGCATAGCTCAGTGTCACCTCCATAAGTCAATACCCAATCTTTAGTCCTCCGTAGATATCCTATATCCTGATAAAGTAGATATCCTACCAAGGCCATGTACAACTCCTCCTCCAAATAACCGTTTAAGTAGGCGGTTTTCACATCCATCTGCAAAATTTCATAGTCATGAAAAGCGGCAATCGCTAAGATTATCCGAATGGAACGCAACATGACTACGGATGCAAAACTTTCATCATAGTGCAATCCGTGCACTTGAGTGAAACCTTTTGCCACTAGTCGTGCCTTGGAGGTATCTGGTTGTCCTTCTACAGAATGCTTTATTTTATAAAGCCATTTTCACTGAAGAGGCCGAACCTTATCAGGTAAGTCAACCAGATCCCATACGTCATTCTCATACATAGAGTCCATCTCGGATTGCATGGCGTCAAGCCATAGCTTAGAGTCGGAACAGGTCATGGCACCTTTATAGGTAGCGGGTTCGTTACTCTCTATGAGTAAAACGTCTTCACTCTCATTCTCCTCGACCATACCAATGTATCTGTCTGGAGGAATAGAGTGTCTACCCGACCTCCTAGGTTCCAAAGGAATATTAACCGCAGCTTATGATGAAGGAACAGTTTCCTCCATTGGTTGCTTGGTTGTTGGTTCTTGAATCTCCGACAGTCGAAGGTTCTATTACTTGTCTTGTTCTCGAGAAACTCTTTCTCTAAGAACTTCGCACTAGCCGCAACAAAAACTCGATGTTCGGTAGGCGAATAGAAGTAATGACCAAATATTCCTTTTGGATAACCAATAAAGTATGTCTTGACCGATCGCGGGCCGAGCTTATCCTCGTGTCTCCACTTGACATAAGCCTCGTAGCCCCAAACCCGAATAAAGGACAAGTTAGGGACCGTTCCCTTCCATAATTCATATGGAGTCTTGTCTACAGCTTTAGACGAACTTCGGTTAAGTATTAGAGCAGCTGACAAAAGAGCATAACCCCACAATGAATCAGGTACAACCGTGTGACTCATCATGGATCGAACAATATCAAGTAATGTTCGATTTCTCCGTTCGGACACACCATTCAATTGTGGTGTTCCAGGTGGAGTTAACTGCAGTACTACACCACAGTCTTTAAGGTGTCGATCAAACTCCTTCGAAAGATATTCGCCACCACGATCTCAACATAGTGCTTTAATCTTTCTATCCAGCTGGTTTTCAACCTTATTCTGGAATTCCTTGAACTTGTCAAAGGACTCACTTTTATGCTTCATTAAGTAGACATAACCATATCTACTCAAATCGTCCGTGAAAGTGATAAAATCTCTATAGCCATCTCTAGCGTTGATTGACATAGGTCCACACACATCAGTATGTATGAGTCCTAATAGGTCAGCAGCGCGCATTCCAACACCTTTGAAGGAAATTCGAGTCATTTTGCCTATGAGACATGATTCACACGTGCCAAAAGATTCATAGTCAAATGGGGAGATAGTCCCATTGTCAATGAGCTTCTTCACGCTTTTTTCATTTATGTGTCACATACGGCAATGCCATAAATAGGTTTGATCTTTGTCACCAACCTTTGCTTTCTTACTACTCACATGCAATATATCTGTGGTTTGATCTAAAACATAAATCCCATTTATGGAAACTGCTTTACCATAAATCATTTCGTTTAAAGAGAAAATACAGCTATTATCCTTTATTACAAACGAAAAACCGTCCTTATCAAGTACGGAAACAGAAATAATGTTTTTAGATAAACTGGGGACATAGTAACAGTTATTCAGAAATAACTCAAATCCACTCGGGAGTTGGATTACATATGTTCCCACTGAAACGGCAGCTACTTTTGCTCCATTCCCCACTCGCAGGTCCACATCACCCCTTGCGAGAGTTGTGATGTTTCTTAGACCCTGCAAATGATTGCACAGATGAGAACCACAACCAGTATCTAGTACCCAAGTTCCGAAACTTGCATGGTTGATCTCAATCATATGAACAAAAGAAGAAGACATACCAACAGGAGAGACGCGGCCTGCTTTTATGTCCTCACGGTACACGAGGCAGTTCCTCCTCCAATGCCCAAACTTGTGGCAATGGTGGCACTCCACGTTACCTTCATCGCTCTTTGTCTTGCCTTGTGAGCTACCGCTAGTCTCACCAGGCCCACTCTTGCCTTGCCCTGGCTTTTAGAACTTCGGCTTCCCTACAGCTAGGTTGGCCTGAGCCTTGCCGCTACCTTTACCCTTGTTTGCTATCATGAGAATGTCCTGTTTCAGACTCCCACTCAATTTCAGATCACTCTCTGTCTGTACAAGGAGTGAGTGGAGCTGATGAAGACTCTTCTTCATATCATTCATATAGTAATTTGCCCTGAAAACGGCAAAACCATCATGAAGTGAATGAAGAACGCGGTCTATGACGATCTTCTCATCGATTTTGCAACCAAGTGCCTCCAAGTTCTCGACATTCTCAATCATCTCAAGAATGTGTGGGCTAACTGCTTGGCCCTTCTGAAGTTTCGCTTCAAAGAAGCGACAGGTATGCTCATAGCTAACGATCCTCGGTGCTTTTGAGAACTCGTTAGAGAGCGTGGTGAAAATCTTGTTTGCACCTTGGGCAATGAATCGCCTTTGCAAATTTGATTCCATTGAAAAGATGAGTACGTTCTTTATCGCACCCGCCACCATTACGAAATCACAATAAGCAAGTGATTTATTTGCTCCTGGATTGGGGCCTGGGTTTGGCGGTAGTGGCTCAGTCAAGTACTTGAGCTTACCGTCAGCAATGGCAGCATTCCGTAATGCCGCCTCCCAGTCCGCAAAGTTGGACCCGTTATTCTTCAGTCGCGTTGACTGATTCATAGTGTCGATGAACATCTTAAGCCAGGACTCACGTCCGAGCGTGGCACTTGGCATTGGGTCATCAGTATGGCCACCCATTTGTTATTAGCAGTTATATCTGAATATATGACTGTGGAAAAAGAAAATAAATATGATAAGTTTCATCGTTTTAAATTTGAGTCTAATGAAAAACTGTTTAATTCGATGACTCGTGCATTTATACAATTGACCTTCCTCAAGAATTATATAAATGATCTCAAGACTCAATTTCTGTAAATTGATAAGCCAACCTCTTGGCTAATTCTACTTTTAGAATTCCTGGTCGATAAATTTCTGTAAATTCTATCTATAGTCCATCATAATCACGAGATATTACTCGTAATATAATGTTGAGATAAAATAGGTCAACACTCACTACTTACCCAACGTAGAAGGGGTCATATTATGACTTCAGAAGAAGGGGCTCATAGTAGTTTTCCCTATAAAGACTAGTCTCAATTTTAATTTATAGGGGAAGGTCCCATCATCTTAACTTAAATTCATTTTAAGTGAACGAATGTCTAGCAACTCGAGAATGATTTAACTAAGGTGATGGCCCTAAAAGCGAGTGACATCTGTATGTCCATGATTAAAATATTCAACCTATATGAATCATTTTACATGCATTTTATTAGTTTAGGTGGTTTGGTATAGGCGGAATATGATGCAATTATATCTATCATGTGATGGAAAGTAAACGAGAATGAAAAACGTAAAGGAAAAACATGTCCTAGTGTGGCCTATCCTACCAAAAAGAATGAAATACAACTTGGAATCCAACTGCTTGGACCCTCGAAGCTTGACTTGATCACCCTTCTTGGTCCATGTAGCGAGAGTGAGCTCCAATGTCCATCTTTAGTCTTCTTTGAAATTACAATAAATAAAATTACATTGATCCTATTTATTACATTCTAATTTCAAAACCCAAAACTAAAAAAATGGAGATTCAAGATCTCAAATTACATCCAAGACTATGTTACCATCATTACGGTAACACAATCTACTAAGGCCACACTAAGTTACAACTGATTGTAAAATACGATAAAAATTCATTCAAACAATCCAAAAACATTATAAAAGCACCAACTAAATAAAGCATACAAGACATAATACAGTTATTACGATGTTTTATTATCCAAACCACCCTTTAACTTCGATTATAATTATGTGGTGATTCTGTAATTACCCACATCAATTACAATCTCGATTCATTTTACTGATAAAATGAACTATGCTAAACATTTCAAACTGCTTTAAAATGTAAGATATTAAGCATATGTGAACCGTTTCACATTAATTATACACAATCCGAATGATGTACAATTAAAGGCCAAAAACTTGAACACGAAAACAGAATTTTTCAGCATAAATTTTCGGCAAATTTTTTTTTTTTTTAACAAAACGGTCCTTATCGACAAAATAGGGAAAAATTAATATCCTTTCAAATGATAAACTCATTCAACATCATTTTCATTTTCATTTTAATCTAATCTTTATTAAATTAAAACATCTACAAATCTATTGTATGTTATTTTAACAGATTAAAATAACAAAATAAATCTAAATGAAAACGAATACGAAAGGAAATACGATTCTGAAAAGTACTCGATCGAGAAGAAATTAAATAATAAAGTCTCTCGATCGACTAATTCTTCCTAGTCGACAAACAGGGACCTCGATCAAGTATAACATCACTCGATCGACCAAAAATTTTGAGAAAACCGCTCGATCGAGCGAACACAAGTACTCAATCGACCAAACAATTGAGAAAACTGCTCGATCGAGTGAAAACAAGTACTCGATCGATAAAAAAACTCACAAAAACCGCTCGATCGAGACACTAAAGTCCTCGATCGAGTCAAACACACAGCGGCATAAACAATTTCGGTTTATGAAATCAAATTAAAACAATTTCGTCGCCTATGCTCTGATAGCACTTGTGGGAAATCGGTATTACCACAATACAATTAATATAGGATTATAACGAAAAGTAATAATTTGATTATCGAGTCATAAACGAAAACATAGAAAGGATTTAGAAATCAACCTCCGGTCCTAGCAATAGGCGTAAAGAATAGAGATATCAATGTAGATATCCTCCTAATCGTTGCACCCAAGATGCTCCGAGAAATACCCTTTTCTTTTGCTAGAAAGTAAACCTCTTACACGATCTCACTGTTGAGAAGAAGGTTTTTGTGTTTTGTCAAACGTTACTGTTAACTTTTGTCTCTGTGTGAATGATGGAGGCAGTAAGTGAGAAATTAGGTTAGAAATGAAATTCTGAATTTTCTTCTCTTCACTTATGTTTCTCACGGCACATGGTAGGTTTATATGAGGAGATTTTTGTCTCCTCAAAATAACTACCCATTGACCAAAAACCGAGTGTATCTGGATACATTCGTTTTTGTTCATTTTAGCTTCCAATATAATGTAATATATTATAATCGTCGTTTTTACGTGAACCGACGTTATAATACATCATTAATTATAAATATCCGTATATTTATAATTTGCCAATTAATTATAACGGTTTATGTTTAATTAGCTTACATTATATACAACAATTAAATATAATATTTTATATTTAATTTACGAATTACAGTTAATTCGTCTCAGCTAACTATATTTAATCATTATTAAATAATCTGTCATCATCACATTGACTAACCTTTTAGTCAAATACACTGACTAACCTTTTAGTCATTTAATAGGGTATCAACATGATTATTTTCTCAAATAATCACATCTCTCAAACACATCCTATAGGTGTGACTTTTAGGGACCAGTTGATCATTGCCATCTGTATGACAATAACGTCAAACTTATCTAGCAAGCCAACCGTTATTGATAAACGTTAATCAACTGATTATTATACAAAGTA
>JAIUZE010047037.1:0-30576 GCA_022085475.1 Heliosperma pusillum | reverse complement strand
ATAATAATACGGTCCTAGTCTAAACCTGGCCAGATTCTCGGAATAAACGTTTTCCGATTCGACATGCGATGACATTTCGCATCCAAGACTCGGTCTTACAAAGACGCCGAGTACCCCAAATTCGTTAGATCAATTCACGAAAGAGGCGGAAAAGAGCTCAAGCCTCATAACAAGCGGTACGCTACATGCAAATAACACCACCTCGCAAGTACACAACATTCGACGGCCGGGTCGATCAACGCAATGCGTTCAACTCCCAACAACGTCGTCGTATGCCCACTAACACATGCATTTAAGCAGTAGGATACCTCCCCGTTACGACATTCCAGCCTTACGAACGTGGAGGTAGCCAAGGGAATGAGAGTACAAAGCACAAGACAAAATAGTGCTGAAACCGTATCATTTGTAAAAACCGACTCAAAGTAGGACATACCAAAAACCGTCACAAAATATGTGAATAGCGAATTATATAAACTTAACTATGATAAAAATGAATAAATACATGATACATAAGCATTAGAACAAGTTATGAAGCATAATGAATAAGAAACATAGATACCTCTCCAAAACAACAAGTTTGGAAACTAACTAAAATAAGGGTTCACTTCAAACTGTCATAACTAGAATTCTAGACATGAAAATACAGAAATTCTAAATCGAGGTGATAGCTTATTCTCTTACGGTTCCAAGGATAGGTCACAAGTCCAAAACAAGCAAGTAACGAAGGAGATATGATCATTTTACGAAAAAGGGTCAGTGCAGTGAAACTGCACAAGTCACGACCGTGATTTGTATTTCACGCCCTTGACATGAGTTACCAATTCACCTGAGAGCCTTCAACATAAATTCAATCCTATCATTTCCAACTCTCATAATTCATTTCTACTAACTATCAACAATCAATATTCATCATCAACAATCATCAAATAACAACAATCATCATCCATAACATGAATCCTAAGCTTTCTAATCGTATTCTAAATACGAATTCTAGCATATAAAGCATATAAAACACGTAAATGATATCGAGTAACCCTTCACCGTTACCTTTCGCGCCTTTAATCGATTTCTAAACCTTCCTAGTCTCCACCTACATACAATTAGATAATAAAAGATGAATATCATTCACCTTGAGAAAGACGGATAATTTAAAAAGCGAGAAAGACGGTAATTTTATTACCAATACGGATAGAGGAAGATAAGAGGGAAGAATAAGACGAACTTACGTGAATTTAAGCAAAGAACGAATGAGCTACGATGATTTTAAGATCGGAAAGTTTATGGAGGCAAGGGTTTCTTTTTCTTAAGGAGGAAGTAAGCTTGAATGGTGTTTGTGTGAATGAGAAATAGGATAAGGGAGTATGAGTATGTATGAGGAAAAAGTCAACAAAAGTCAAACTTGCCTTAAGACGGGATTCTCATAGAATCTCGCGGAAATTCCAAATACGAACTCGGAAATTCTAAATTCGACTCGGAAAATTAAATTTACGATTAAAACTAAATTTCACTGAAAAGTAACCGTAAAATATTTTCTCTATAAAAATAGGGTACATTTACGGGTGTTACATAAGATTAGACATGGGTCACCAATTTTGAGCCTTTTTCAATCTATATGACAAGTAATTTCTAGTTTAGGTCAAGAATATAATTACCTTTGATTGGTATGGTTATAACCATGGACCAAGTAAAGGCATAAAAAGATACAACGCTTGTTCCATTCACAAAAGTGAAACACTTGTGTCGTACACTAAAGTGGATACAATATTCTTTATTTAGAGGTCATGAATATAATAACGTTTATTAAAGTATACCTCTAAATCCAAAACTAGATTGATCACATTATAACTTTTATATGTCTCTATAGAAATAAAACTACAATAGTTATATTTCCCTTGTAGGTCGACATTTAATCATGGTTACTCGTCGCACGAATCTTTATTATATGTATTGAATACATTGATGAAAACCATAATGGGTATGTAATACCCAAAAATTGCATTTAGCAAAATAAATGTCGATCATATAGATATTATGAGTGAAAATAGTACACCCAATTTCTAACCCTTTAGAAAACTTGGGGCAGATTCTGTTCTTGTGTCCTACACTGTAAAATAGAATCGTCAAAAGTTGGGTTCGACACCTTGCTTGGGTTTTGACTTTACTATTCAAAATAGTCTTGCCTTTTTCCCTTGCCTTGTGCCAAATTCGTGCCAACATACTCTTGAACCTCGTCTTAACAATTAAGAATATAAACATCATTCTTAGTGCTCCCACTCACTTTCATGAATCTCTACTTAGACAAGTATATTAGAATTATTGTGAAGACTATTCTTCATTTCATTCATGTTTTTGTTCTTCAAAAAGATAAACTTTTCATGAAGTGACTACGGTATTTGGTTATTCACGATTTTAAATAAATCGATTAACCTAGTCGTCGCAACTGATTTGGCCTCTTTTGAGGTAAGCCTCGATAAGGAGCATTATGACGACATACCAAAAATTAAAATATTTTCGTTGGAGCGAAAAGATTGATGTACCATTGTTATGAGAAGACGTCACTAAAAATCAAAACGTTTTTGACTAAGTGTGACTTATTCATTTACTCTTCATAAGAGACATGTGCAATGGTGAATATGAGGATCAAAAGATAAAATTCATTTTGTCTTTAGCTACGGTGGTTTAAACGGAGATCGCAATCAAAATGCTACCGTATAAAATAATGGAAACTCATTTCCACGATTGAACGGATTTACAAGTTCGTAGGAGGATAAATATTTGTCATTGCGCCAATCTCATAAATATAAACGGAAAATAAACATTCATTGCTTAAATATAAGTTACTTGTAAAACAATTTTAACAAGTCACTCATATAATGACCCCTCACGAAATTATATAAGTGATTCCAAGACCCATATTTAGACAAAAATAGTCATTGCATGCTACCTTTATTATCTAAAAATGGTAAGTCAATACTTGACTAATTCTACACTTAGAACTCTTGGTTGACGGATTTCAACTAAATCCATCTCCTAGTCCCAAGATAACGCTTATCTCGTTGAGTCCAATCCAATTTTAGCTTGTGATCGCATCACCCTACTTACCCGAGGTAAAAAGGGACCCACGAGCGTGGAAGCCCTAATGAACACGGGGTTCATAGGTGCTTCAATTGGTAAGGCTAAATCTCAATTTTTTAAATTATGTGAGAGGTCTTGTCAATTTTGTTATGAATTCCATATAAGCGAAGTAAGTCGGTGAATTTTGAATAACTTTGATTCGACAATCGAGAAAAAAAAAGATGCATGTTGGCGGTTTTGGCATGAGCGGAAAAATAAAGCAAGCAAATAATAAATCCTAGTATGGCCACCTAGCTAATCTAATTAACTAGTAGATTACAAAATCGGAAACCAACTCCTTGGCCCCTAGCCTCTTCATGGCACCGTCTTTTGGAGCACCGACTTCGGGAATCTCCGTCTATATAATAATTAATTACAAAAAGATACAAATAAAATTCCTATTATACATTTGATCTAAAAATGAAATTAAATTATTACAAACGGCGATACGAGATCGCAAATAAAATTACAACCGAATCGGTATTCCCTTACATTACGGGTAATACCGATTAAAATAATCTAGGCCATACTAGGTACAACTTGCATTAAAAATTAAATAAATGAAATTCATTCATTCAAAAATAACAACATAAATAAAATGCTGTAAAAATCATGCCAAAATCGCCCTTAACACTTATCATGCTCATTCTAGCTCGGTTTTATGGATTTTATCGATTTTTACCCATTAAAAATCAATAATCAACGCTTAAATCGTATTTAAGCTCAAACTAATTATCTAAAATGATTTAGAACTCAAAATTAGTCCCCACTAACTTTGTTTGTATTTAAATAGTTTGAATTGATCGTATTTGCTAAATATAGAGGTTTAATCATAACATTTATGAAGTAAACCCAAAATAAAATATAAAAATCATAAAAATTTGAAACCAAAAATTTTGTACATTCTGAAACATTTCCATGAACTCTAAAAAAAACAGAAAAAATTGCCCAAAAATTTTGAATAAATTTTATGAACAAATAACATAGTATTCAACGGTTTTATCAAATAAAAACCATTAAATATAGTAAAATAGTGAAACAAATTATAAAATTTCACCAAGATGATATAAACTAGATTATAAAATATACCAAAAATTTTCAAGACCAGAAAAGGACGTTTCAACTTTATGATCATAATAATCTCACTTTATTGACTTTTATCTTATAAAAATCAATCATCATGCAAAACTTAATTGAAAGTCACGAAACTTTACATACAGTATGTACAACATGCATGTGAGATCATATCAAAAGTTCATGGCCAGAATCAACATGCAACTATTTTTAGTTAACTTTTAACATAAAACATGCATATTAACATGATTTAAAAGCCATAAATCAAAATAAATAGCAAATTAATCCCTAAAATCACCAAATTTGACCACACCCATTTTGAGGTCAGTAGGTATGCATGCAAATCAAAAATTTCGTGCAAACCAATTTTTAACACAAATTTTCAATTTTATCCAAGTTATCGTATAACTCAATTTTAATGCCTAAAATCGACATGCATGTAACAATTGAGCTCTGATACCACATGAAAGTCCTAGACCTTTAATTAGACTCCTCTAACTAGTTCATTAAATTACATTTACTTAATGATTTAGGATCTAGTTATCATGCATGCAAATATAAAAGCATAAATATAAAGATAAGATAAAATTTTCTTACATTGGAAAATTTCGGCAAAATAGGCACAATAAGAAACTCTTTTCTTATTGTTCTTGAGCATGAAAATAATGGATCATCCTCCATAAAACAACCTCCAAAGTAGAAGGCCTCCTTCTTGTTGCACCCAAGATCAAACCCAAATAATCTTAACTTATTATTAACTAGATAATAAGTAAGACATAATACTACAAATATTGGTATATTACTACACTAGTAATATGTAGAGAATATTAGTTTGTATATAGAGAGTTTAGTGAGAAGTTGAGTAGTGATAGAAGTAAGAAAAATAAGCAAGTGAACAAGCATCCAAAATTGAACAACTTGTGGTCAATTTAAAGGCCATATGGCCGGATGATATGAGCTCCAAGAGGACTCAATTTTACTTATTTTATTCTTGTGTAAGAAGGTAGAGTATGGGTTAAGTAGTAATGATTAAAGCTAGGATGATATACCACTATCAACATAGTGAATTGTGTGTTAAGAAAAGAATAACACACATGCATCTTCCATGTGCACAAAAACCGGACCATTGAGACTTATAATGGTCCATTTTGATTTTTGATATTTGTCCTACAAATACTTATTAATCATATGTTTAATTATCTTGTATAATTAAGAGTTAATTTGATCATATAACAATTATATGACTTAAATTAATAAATAATATACACTTAACTTTTAAGTGATATTTTATCATTATATCAATATATAATGGGTCCCACAATGCCTAGTTAGTTTATTTTACAACTTCTTGTAAATATAATAAACTAATCACCTCTACCTCAAAATATATGCACAACCTCAACTAATTAAATGAATTAACGATTAATCATTAAGTTAAATCTTATTTAATCGTATTAAAATAAGACGTAAAATTCATTCAGTCAGTTATCGTATAATTGACTAATAAACTTAAGTGGAATGAGTTCGTAACGCAATTTCCAATAAATAAATCTCGTAACTAAACGTACATATCAAATATATGTAATGCTCTAATTAAACTGTATCGTATACAAATAATTAGTATTCTATTTGGGTCTTATCCTATAGGTGTGACCTAAAGGGATCAGTTGATTACCGCCGTCATACGAAAATAACGTCAAACTCTAGTCAGCCAAGCGTTACCGATTTATGTTAATCAACTGACGTGGAGTATCAAAATATACTAATCATGCCACATATATTCCAAATGAGATTTATTATATAAACGCACTATTGTGGAGGACACTTACTCCAACACATGATAAGTACGAATTGAAACAGGATTAGACTTATATTTGTTTAGAACCAGTTCATATATAAGACAATGAAACTCGTCGAAAGTCTCATCTTTAGAGTGCAAGAGTATAGGCCAAACATACCTGGAATAATCATCAATTAGAACGAAGACATACCTGGATCCACTCCTTTACTTCTTACCTTAATTGGGCCACAAAGATCCATATGTACAAGTTCTAGGGCATGATTCGTACTTACTACTCATTTAGGTTTGAACGACGATCTCACATGCTTGCATCGAGCACAAGTGTCACAGATCTTGTAACACCCGCAAATGTACCCTATTTTTATAGTAAAAATATTATACGGATACTTTTCAGCAAAATTTAGTTTTAGTTTAGAATTAAATTTCCCGTGTCTAATTTAGAATTTCCGAGTTCGTATTTGGACTTTATGCGAGATTTTGAGTAAATTACGTCTTAAGACGTTATGGGCTTTTCCATGAACGTTTCCACTTACTCCTTCATATACTCCCCTTAACCCTAAACTCCCTCACACTCAACATCTTCTTCTTCTTCACCAAGTAAACCCAAAACCATAACCTCCATATTCTTCCAAGCTTAAAATCGTCACAACTCATTCGTTTCTCGCTTAAATTCACTCAAGTTCGTCTTATTCTTTCCCTCTCATCGTCCTCTATCCGTATTGGTAATAAAATTACCGTCTTTCTCGCTTTTCAATTTATCCGTCTTTCTCAAAGGTGAATTATATTCATCTTTTATTATCTAATTGTAGATGGTGACCTCCAAGACCCCGACAAAGACTACTTCCTGATAGAAGAGGACATCGACGCGGTGTGAAGACGCGAAAAGGTAACGGTGAAGGGTTACTCGATATCATTTACGTGTTTTATGTGTTTTCTATGTTAGAAATCGTATTTAGAATAAGTATAGAAATCATACGAATTGTGTTGTTGATGATGGTTGTTGTTAGTTGATAATTGATATGAGAATTGATGATTTGTGATGTTAGATGATGATGGTTGAATGTTGAGCCTTGGTGAAAAATGTTGTTTTCGTGCATAATAGACCCCAGCCGGCCGACCGGCAGCCGGTCAGCTGACCGGCTCGGGAGTGGCTGTATATTGATTTTGCATGAATTAGGTCTCAGCCGGCCCACCGGCACCCGGTCAGCCGACCGGCTGAGACACACCTCACTTTGACTTCATTTTGTCGTATGTCTTTGGTCCCAGCCGGGTAGCCGGCAGCCGGTCCCTTTGACCGGCTGGGACACGCTGCTCTTTCAATATTTTCAAATGTGATATTGGTACCAGCATGGTGGCCGGCAGCCGGTTCCCCTGACCGGCTGGCACCCGCTGACCATTATTTCGAGATTATTACTTACGTTTTTATTTATAATATTTCTTATGGTTCATTTATCGTATGAATTTACGGAATGACTTTAAATATTAATGTTTGGAATATATGATATTCCATTCACTTATATCGCATGTTTTGTGACGGTTGTTGATATGTCCCACTTTGAGTCAGTTTTACACATGTTACGGTTTGGGCACTAATTTCCTATGTGCTTTGTACTCTCATTCCCTTGGCTACCTCCACGTTCGTAAGGCTGGAATGTCGGAACGGGGAGTGTATCCTTATTGCTTAATTGCATGTGTTAGTGGGCATATGACGACGTTGTTGGGAGGCAAACGCCTTGCGTTGATCGACCCGACCGTCAAATGTTGTATACTTGCGAGGTGGTGTCATTGCATGTAGCGTACCACTTGTTGTGAGGCTTGTGCTCTTTTCCGCCTCTTTCGTGAAGGTTGACCGAATTTGGGGAACTCGGCGTCTATGATTGACCGAGTCTTGGATGCGAAATGTCATCGCATGTCGAATCGGAAAACGTTTATTCCGAGAGTCTGGCCAGGTTTAGACTAGGACCGTATTATTATCCTCGTCCTACCGGGAGGAAATTAGTCTACATATACGAAATGTAGCATCGTGTATGCGTTCAGGGCAATGTTTTATCCCGTGGATGCCTTTTAATCATACTTGCATGTACACGGTGCTAGTGCGTGTCATTTACCGTGAGAGATGTTGTCAACGTATTGTACGTTTGGATGGATGGTTATATGATTGATTATTTGTGATCTTTGGATGACTTGGTATGGGTTATTTGTCGAGTCTCAATCTTATGAAACTTATGCCGCTAACGGTGAGATGCAAGCCTTAGTGAGTATATGGTTGCCTAAGAGTGTCTTCCCCGAGTCTATCTATAGTATGATGGTTACGGATTTGCACTTCATGTACCGATACCTTATATATATATTGATTTTCCTATTTATCCAACTCGTATTTCACATGTATATCTATATATGCATGCTCTACTTTTGTATTTCCGTTTATGTACGTTTAATGTGATATGGCTGGGAGAACCCGGAGTTACTCCCCACTGACTGTGGCGTTCATGTTTTTCATGGATTAACAGGTTGCTTGATTGGATGGCTTTTTGCTTGTGGTATTTTGGGTTCGGGTGTGAGATAGCGGGCGTTGACCTGGATGAAACACCTCTACACGATTTTTTGCTAGTTGCTAATAACTTTGTTGTTGGATAACATTTTGAGAGACTACGGCTCTTGTAGTATTTTATACTTTGGTTTGTAATTATTGACATTCCTCGTACCTTTCTATTTGCATGTAAAAAGTTTTAAAAACATCGTATTTTCCGCTATATAAATCACATGCTTGTTATGTTTTATTTCCGCATTCGCGAGGGTTGTCACAGTTGGTATCAGAGCTTTACCGCTCCCGACGCACATACGTGAACCCTAAACTTAAACTACTTGACCTTGAAATAATAAATGAGAGATGGGTAGAAGTTAAGGATTTTACTTGGTAGTCTATTTGTTTATCCTAAGTGTTAGGATTAATTCGTTTTGTTTTTGTTTCTTATGAAGATGGTTAGACCTTGAGTAGTAGAGAACGTTATGCTAGAAGCTCTTACGCAAGTGTTGAATAATCAACAAGATGCGGCTTTAGCTCAAGACAACCAAGTTCCCCCTCGTAGAGAAGATAACCATCAAGGAGGCAATGCTTGGGTGGCTAGCCAAATAGCTAAGTGTAAGATTATACCTTACGGTGGAGAGCCGGATCCTACCGAGCTATCGGAATTGTTCCGAGAAATGGAGAAGCAATTTGATTTATACCAAGTCCGTGAAGAGGACAAGGTAAGGATTGCAAAGCACTTCTGTTGAAGCTAGTGTCCTCCAGAGTTAGTGTGATAACATAAATAAATCTCTTACAGGTTCACAGGGGATACTTAGTATTCTTATCAGTTGATTAACGTTTATCGATAACGGTTGGCTTGCTAGGAGTTGACGTTATTGTCATTTTAATGGCGGTGATCAACTGGTCCCTAAAAGTCACACCTAAAGGATGTATCTGAGAGATGTGATTATATGAATAATATAATCAATTTGATTTATACCAAGTCCGTGAAGAGGACAAGGTAAGGATTGCAAAGCACTTCTGTTGGAGCTAGTGTCCTCCATAGTTAGTGTGATAACATAAATAAATCTCTTACAGGTGCACAGGGGATACTTAGTATTCTTATCAGTTGATTAACGTTTATCGATAACGGTTGGCTTGCTAGGAGTTTGACGTTATTGTCATTTTAATGGCGGTGATCAACTGGTCCCTAAAAGTCACACCTAAAGGATGTATCTGAGAGATGTGATTATATGAATAATATAATCATATTGATGACTTATCATATGACTAAAAGGTTAGCCGATGTATATGACTAAAAGGTTAGTCAATGTGATGATGATACGATTATTTAATAACGATTAAATAATATTAGCTGAGACGAATTAAATGTAATTCGTAATTGAATATAAACCGTTATATTTAATCAATGTATATAATATAAGCCTAAACGAATTAAAATGTTAATTCGTAATTAAACATAATATGTTATATTTAATTACCAAATTATATATAGACGGATATTTATAGTTGACGTATATATTATATTACATGCTAATAAAACCGAAAAAGAGGATAAAATAGTCTTTTTATACTCCTATTTTTCGGCTAATAAGAAAAATAATAAGAGAATATATCTCCTGTTTTTCTTTTATGGTAACTAGGTCAAAAACCCTAATAACAAGAGTAGTAAAAAGAGGAGAGACTCCTGCTTCTACCTTGTGGGTTGTTCGACCGAAATAGAGAAGCAGAGCAACAAGATTGTGCCTTCTAATTCTCTCCATCATTGTCCATCATTTATCATCACACAAAAGAAAAATTAGCATTAATTTTTATCTAAAATTCTAGCACAAGCAAGGCATATCTCGGAGCATCTTGGGTGCAACAATTAGGAGAATATCGATTTCGATATTGTTCATAGGCCTAATTTGCTAGGACCAAAGGTTAATTCTAAATTCCTATAATTTTATATTATCCAATTCTTTTATGACTCGTAATTCATATACTATAGTTTCGTTATAATCCGTAATTGAATGACGAAATATACCGATATTTCTAACAAGTGGTATGAGAGCCAAGGGCTACGAAATTATTTTATATGTTTTTCATAATTGATGAAATATAAGATTAGAATTTTTTTTGTTTGTTTTTGATTTCGGCCGAGTATAGAGAAAAAAAAGGGTTTTTTTGTTGTTCTTTTACTGCTGATGCCGAGAGAAAAAAAAGTAAAAAATTTTGGTACTGTTCACTGTACTGTTCATCCGTAAAAAACATTTTGTTTGCCTTGTTTTTCCATTTTGATTCATTATAATTGTTGCTTTAAATAGTTAAGACGATAACATAATGAATTTGTAGTTGTTTTGATTTAATAAGGATTAAATTAAAATGTAAATGGAAATCGATTTGGATGTTCATCGCTATATATTTTTCGGTATTCATCGAATTAGATATTCATTTTAAATTGTTAAATTGAATCATCTAGTTTGTATCGATGTTTATTATTGATTAGATGTTGATAATTTGTACCGATCTTGAAAATAATAGTAACATCAAATTAAATTGTATTTTTTTTAAATATCTGTGGCTGCCAAAAAGGAAAAAAAACTGTTTCGGTATTTTTTTTATTTTTGGTTGAAAGTTTTTGTTATTTTTCATTATAATGATAATGTTTCGTTTATTGTTGTGAAGAAGTTCACAATAATTGGATACCCAATTATTTTAAAGAGGTTTAAATTAATGTTGTATTAATTCATGTTAAAGAATATGAATTAAAATAATGTTTTATTAATTCATGTTAAAGAATACCCAATTATTGTGATTAATTAAGGAATTGTCACATAATTTTGATTATTTTAAAAGGTGGTTTGGATAAATTACTCTTCATAATTAAAGAATTATGTCTTGAATGATTAATTTATAGTTGATGCATTTTATCTTGTTGAATGAATGGTTGAATGGTTTAATTTACGTATTTTTACAATCGCTTGTAATTTGTATTACCTAGTGTGGCCTTAGTTGATCATGTTTCCATTGATCATGTTTTCGTAATGATGGAAACATGATCTTTGATGTAATTTTGAGATCTCGAATCTCCATTTTATTTTTCATTAAATTACGTTTTTAAATTAGAATGTAAATTGGTTTATATTTTGTAATTTATTAAATGTATTTTGAGAAGACTAAAGATGGATATCGGATTGCTCACTCTCGCTACTACATGGACAAAGATGGAACATCAAGACAAGCTTCTCGGGTCCAAATGGGTTGGATTCCAAAGTTGTATTTTTGTTCGTTTTGGTAGATAGGCCACACTAGGACTTTGTAATATTTTTATGTTTTTTTTTTCCGTTCTTGTTGCTTTTTCATCACATGATAGTTAGTGAATCATATTCCGCCTAAACCAAATCACGTACTACTTAAATGCATGAAAATTGACTCATATAGTTTGAATGTTAGTTATCATGGACATAAAGATGTCACTCGAATTTAAACCATCATTTTAGTTTATTCATTCTCGCATGCTAGATATTAGTTCACTTAAAATTGAATTAAAATAAAATTGATGGGATCTTCCTCTAAACCTAAAATTGAGACTAGTCTTTAAAGGCCAAACTACTATGAATCCCTTTTTCGTCGGTAGGCATATAGGACCTTACTCTCCATAAGACCCCTTCTACGTTGGGCAAGTAGTGTGTGTTGGCCTATTTTATCTCAACATTATAGTCCGAAGAGTTTCTCGTGATTATGATGGACTAAAGATAGAATTTACAGAAATTTATCGACCAAGAATTCTAAAGGTAGAATTAGCCAAGAGGTTGGCTTATCAATTTACAGATAATTGAGTCTTGGGGTCATTTAAATAATTCTTGAGGAAGGTCAATTGTATAAATGCTCGAGTCTTTGCATTAAATCACATTTTGCGCTAGACTTAAATTCAAATCGATGAATATGCTTATTATGGTTTTTCTTCTTTTTCAAAGTAGAACTCGTTTATATTGATAATAATGCATATAACAAATGGCTGGAAATACTGATAGCCCTATGCCAAGTGCCACGCTCGGGCGCGAATCCTGGCTTAAAGCTTTTATGGACCACAATAATTAGTCCACGCGACTGAAGAATGACGGGTCCAACTTTGCGGACTGGGAGGCGGCATTACGGAATGCTGCCATTGCTGACGGTAAGCTCAAGTACTTGACTGTGCCAATACCGCCAAACCCAGGCCCCAATGCGAGAGCTAACGAGACACTTGAATATAGTGACTTCGTTATGGAAGCGGGTGCGATAAAAAACGTACTCATCTTTGTAATGGAAAGCAATTTCCAAAGACGCTTCATTGCCCAAGGTGCAAACAAGATTTTCATCACGCTCACTAACGAATTCTCAAAAGCACCGAGGATCGTTACTTATGAGCATACCTGTCGCTTCTTTGAGGCGAAACTCTAGAAGGGCCAACCGGTTAGCCCACACATTCTTGATATGTTTGAGAATGTCGAGAAACTGGAGGCACTTGATTGCAAAATCAGTGAGAGCATAGTCATTGACCGTGTGCTTCATTCACTTCATGATGGTTTTGCCCTTTTCAGGGCAAATTACTATATGAATGATATGAAGAAAAGTCTTCATCAGCTACACTCACTTCTCGTACAGACCGAGAATGATATGAAATTGAGTGGGAGCATGAAGCAAGATGTTCTCATGATTTCAAACAAGGGCAAAGGTAAGGGCAAGGATCGTGGCGACCTAGCTGTAGAAGAGCCAAAGTTTAAAAAGTCAGGAAACGGCAAGAGTGGGCCTGGTGAGACCAGTGGCTCACAAGGCAAGGCAAAGAGCAAGGACAGTAACATGGAGTGCCACCATTGCCACAAGACTGGGCATTGGAGGAGGAACTGTCCCGTGTACCGTGAGGACATAAAAGCAGGCCGCGTCACTCATGTTGGTATATCATCTTTTATTCATATGATTGAGATTAACCATGCAAGTTTCGGAACTTGGGTACTTGATACTGGTTGTGGTTCTCATCTGTGTAATCATTTGCAGGGCCTAAGAAACATCACACCTCTAGCAAAGGGTGATGTGGACCTGCGAGTGGGAAATGGAGCAGGGGTTACTGCAATTTCAGTGGGAACATATGTAATCCAACTCCCGAGTGGTTTTGAGTTATATTTATATAACTGTTGCTATGTACCCAATTTATCTAGGAACATTATTTCTCTTTCCGTACTAGATAAAGACGGTTTTTCATTTTCAATAAAGGACAATAGCTGTATATTCTCTTTTAATGAAATGATTTATGGCAAAGCAGTTTCCATGAATGGAATTTATATCTTAGATCAAACCACAGACATATTGCATGTGAATAATAAGAAATTAAAGGTTTGTGAAAAGATCAAACCTATCTATGGCACTGCCGTATGGGACACATAAATGAGAAACGTGTAACGAAGCTCATTGACAATGGGACTATCTCCCCATTTGATTACGAATCATTTGGCCCGTGTGAATCATGTCTTATCGGTAAAATGACTCGAATTTCCTTCAAAGGTGTTGGAATGCGCGCTAGTGACCTATTAGGACTCATACATACTGATGTATGTGGACCTATGTCAATAAACGCAAGAGATGGCTATAGATATTTTTTCACTTTCACGGATGATTTGAGTAGATACGGATATGTCTACTTAATGAAGCATAAAAGTGAGTCTTTTGAAAAGTTCAAGGAATACCAGAATAAGGTTGAAAACCAACAGGGAAGAAAGATTAAAGCACTACGTTCAGATTGTGGTGGCGAATATCTTTCAAATGAGTTTGATCATGGAAGCTATATGGATGCGTCAGTTCTTACAAGGACTAACCGTAGTTCCTAGTTCGAATGACCCTATCACCATCTATTGTGATAATAGAGGTGCCATCTTCTAGGCTAAGGAGCCTAACTCCAGCAACAAGTCTAGACATGTACTTCGGACGGCTCACATGATCCGAGATTATGTGGAGCAAAAGGAGATAGTGATTGACAAGATTGCTTCGGCTGACAACATCGCGGACCCTCTCACTAAACCGTTAAAATATGATAAGCATGAAGGGCAGGTTATTTCCATTGGAATTAAACGTGTTCCTGAGTTTGAGTATCTGTTTTATGTGGATTAGATAAATGTATCTTTTTCATGCACTTTTTATAACATCATCGTATTGTTTTATATTTTGTTTTTCATGTGGCTTGTACGAAAACATTGAACACCACAAAGTAAACTGAATTACATTATAATTGTTTTAGTCCGTAATCGCCTACATGAGCTGATAACTCTGGCAATTATACTGTGAAGTTGATTGATGGTGGGTTCAACGAGCCATAAGTCAAACGGTTGACTCATCGATCACAGATACGAGTTATAAAGATACCTCGTAGGACATCGTGACAACGTTATGGAGTCCTAAATGTTACAGAACATTAGGTGCCAGGTCATGGATAGGACGTCCATAGTGTTCCTAAGAGTCGATTCTTTTGACTATCGACTGTCTCTTGAGATTAAGGCAGTTTTTGGCTGACTTTGGTTTCTTTCTCATGGTCGGCCGTAACAGGAGGCTAAGTAGATTTTTACTGGGTCATTTCATACTGTGCTTGTATCTGCAGGATTCGAGTTGAGGAAAATATCCAACCTTTATCAGGTTTTGTTATTTGTCAGGGCCACTCGAGGAGTTGTAACTGAAATGCATGGCCATGCTCGAATAATGATTCGTTTATCAGTTAAGTTACTCTCTAGTCGGGAAAACCACTCTTAATACTGATCGCTTGTAAAATGCGACCTTTGTAAATACGGACTTTGTAAATTGATTTACATTGAGTGGGAGAAATTTATGGATATGAGAATCGGGTTATCGCACATACACTTGTAAGGACAAGTGGGAGATTGTTGGAGCTAGTGTCCTCCACAGTTAGTGTGATAACATAAATAAATTTCTTACATGTTCACAGGGGATACTTAGTATTCTTATCAGTTGATTAATGTTTATCGATAACGGTTGGCTTACTAGGAGTTTGACGTTATTGTCATTTTAATGGCGGTGATCAATTGGTCCCTAAAAGTCACACCTAAAGGATGTGTCTGAGAGATGTGATTATATGAATAATATAATAATATTGATGCCTTATTATATGACTAAAAGGTTAGTCGATGTATATGACTAAAAGGTTAGTCAATGTAATGATGATACGATTATTTAATAACGATTAAATAATATTAGCTGAGACGAATTAAATGTAATTCGTAATTGAATATAAACCGTTATATTTAATCAATGTATATAATATAAGCCTAAACGAATTAAAATGTTAATTCGTAATCAAACAGAATATGTTATATTTAATTACCAAATTATAAATATACAGATATTTATAGTTGACGTATATATTATATTACATGCTAATAAAACCGAAAAAGGAAGGAGAAAATAGTTTTTTATACTCCTTTTTTTTTCGGCTAATAAGAAAAATAATAAGAGAATATATCTCCTATTTTTCTTTTATGGTAACTAGGTCAAAAACCCTTATAACAAGAGTAGTAAAAAGAGGAGAGACTCCTGCTTCTACCTTGTGGGTTGTACGGCCGAAATAGCGAAGCAGAGCAACAAGATTTTGCCCTCTAATTCTCTCCATCATTGTCCATCATTCAACATCACACAAAAGAAAAATTAGCAGTAACTTTTCTCTAAAATTCTAGCACAAGCAAGGCATATCTCGGAGCATCTTGGGTGCAACAATTAGGAGAATATCGATTTCGATATTGTTCATTGGCCTAATTTGTTAGGACCAAAGGTTAATTCTAAATTCCTATAATTTTATATTATGCAATTCTTTTATGACTCGTAATTCATATACTATAGTTTCGTTATAATCCGTAATTGAATGACGAACTATACCGATATTTCTAACAACTTCCTTGTAAGGGAAGCTGATAATTGGTGGGCTATTACTAGTGGCACCGCTACTCTTGAAGATGATTTCAATTGGGCTTGTATCAAAGCCCTAGTGGAAGGCCGATTTTATCCTAAGGAGCTCAAGAAACAAAGGCTCAAGGAATTTATCGACTTCAAGCAAGGTAACTTGTCGGCACAAGACTTCACTACGGAGTTCAACAAGCTTGCTCACTTTGCTCCGAGGCTTATCAAAGATGACGAGGACCGAGCTTTCTACTACCGCAACAAGCTATGTGCTTTACTCCAAAGTAAAGTGCGGAGAAACACTACTTCCTTTGGGGATTTATATGATGATGCTTTATGGACGAGAACTCCATGAAGGCCATCAAGGATGAAGCTATGATGATGAATCCCTCTCCTTCTTTCACTCATAGGCCTAATTTCTATGGGAAGAGGCCGTTTACTCCGTCTTCCTCCAACTCTTATGCTAACAAGAGGAGATTCAATCCTCCTTCAAATGCAAGTGCAAGTGCTCTCGCTCCTTTCATTCCTCGAGCTACTTCTAACGTGGCTGACCGAGCCTGTCGCAAGCCCGATACAAAGATAAATTACCCTGACTAGGCTAATAACAAATTAATGTAATTAGGGAAGTAGGGGTCGATCCTCAGGGAGATGGTGTTTCCTATGGAATATGGATTGTCTTGCAATTGAGTTTTATCTAACGAGTTTCTGGGTTTTGGGATTATGATGTCTAAACTAACAAAAAGCATAAATGAAAACAAAATAAAAGCAATTGAAGATGAAAGCAATAAAGCAATGATGAATTAACAATAATGAAAAGCATCTAGGGAAGTAGGTTCACACATGTAGATTGACATATTGATGAAACTGGATTTAGGACATGCAAATAATTCATTGCGAGTTCGTAAGAATGATGTGTTCATTACAATCATAGATCAGATGGTCTAGCAGGCTTTTAGGCAATTTACTAGGTCTTAATCCACCATGTCATGCTTTGTTTATTCAAGTCGCGTATCTCTACCTTGGAAAAGAACTCCATTCTAGTCAATGATTTTGGTCAGGAATCGTCAACTATCGTTATTGTCCAAACATGCATAGACACAATGTTTTAAAAGCGAAATTTCTTTTATCCAATTATCATCTTTTAATCAATCTAACATGGCTACCCTACACCCTAGAAAGGTGACTACTCACTCATGATAATGTTTATATCTAAGATGATAATGATAATAAAAACTAGGATAGACATGTTTAGTTGGTTTTGACAATATTTTAAGACTCTCTATGTGGCGATAATAACGACGCTAAATTGACAATCTAGGAAATGAAACGACGATTATAACGGTACTAAAATGAATCTAAGATAACATGGATAGAAAATAACAATCAAATGGAAATCATAAAGACATTTAAACAAAGGATAAAATAGGAATACCTAGGTAACGATCAACAATGAAAGTGATAACAATAATAGAAATCCCTTGCATAGAATAATCGTTCCTTGAATTACAACACTTGTACCCAACAAAGTATATTACAAAGATTGAAGTTCTTATTGATCTAAGTTAAGATTTTGATGTAGAAAGGAAATAAATAAACTAAGAACTAAAGATGAAAAAGAAGAAGAAAATGAGAGAAGAGAGGCTAGTTCTCCCTTCCTCCTAATCTAGGTTTTGTAAAGAGAAATGTAGAAGAGAATTGTGTGTAGAGATGTGTTGAGAAGAGTGGCTGGAGCATCCTTTATATAGCATTAGGGTTTCGTGGGGAAGGGGTCGAGCATTGAACATATAGGTCAAAAGAAGGAAGTGGAAGCAATTTGCTCGAAGCAGCAGAGATACCCGATCGGGTACACACTTACCCGATCAGGTAAGTTGTCATCTGGGTGCTTTGACTCTCGTTTCATCTCCTCTTGCATATGACTTGACTTCCATTATCCCCCTTGACCTCTTGAATCGGGTTTGTTGATAGGGTTTGATGTAGAACGATGATTACTTCGCCTAACTGATTGATCTTCCGACAATTGCGAAACTGGCTTTACTTCTTCTCTCTTTTGAATTAGTGAACCTTCTTGAAATGCCTTTGACTTGGTCAAGCTTGCTTCTTCAAATTGTCGGGTTCTAGGCAAATGCTCGGGAATATAGAAAGAGGGCGTAGAAACGTCACTTTCCCTACAAAACAGGTTAGAACACAGGAATTCGCCTAGAAGACGATATTACCTCATAAAATGGCTTAACAAAGCACAAATGACATACAAAACCGAGCTAAAATGGGGGTTAAAATCATACAAATATGCAAAGAGCAACCCTTGAAGGGATTTTGGTTGGGGAGTGACGACCTTAGTTATATGAAGATGCCTCGACCTTCAAACAACCCTTTACCTAGGGGGCCCAAATCGGAGGATTTTTATTGTCCTAGGGAAGAGAGTTTGGGGGAGAGTAGTGATGAGGCGGAGGTAGAGGAAGTGCCTTTGAGGCCAAGACGGAGGGTAAGGATAGAGTGAGGTGAGGGAAGTGAGCGAGTTAGTGAGGAGATAGAGATCCTCGCAATTGAGCAAGGACCTTTCCAAAACCCACATTTTCAACAAAAACAACAACAACAACCACCACCACCATACCATTCCCAATCATCTTACCAAAGCCACCAAGACACCGACACCCCTATGTTTGACGCGGAGACTCGTTCTAGCATCCCAATGGAGCCATGGCAACAACAAATGGCATCCTAATTTGCTAGCACCAACGAAGTCTTAAAGCACATCAGTGGAAGGGTGGACGATTCTAACACTTGGCAACAAAGACAAGGAGGTAGGCTAGAGTCCTTAGATGATTGGCATAATCTAGTGGAGGCGAGGGAGAGGTAGAGAGAGGAGGCCGAGAGGACCCAACAAGAAGAGTGCAGGAGGATGGTAGCACGGCAAGAGGAAGACCGCCTTTGGAGGGAGCAACAAGACAAAAGGTGGCAAGAGCAAAATGATATGTGGACTACACAAAATGCTTGGAGGGAGCAAGCCACAAGCCATTTTCAAGCTCAAAATGAGCACCACCACACTTATCTTCAAGATTCGTATGAAGATGCGGTGGCACAAGAAGATGTTTATGGTTTGGCTAGCTCACGTTTTGGCATGTCTATCCAACAAAACCCCGGCTACCCCACTCCGTACACCCAAGAGGCCCTCGATGAAGGCCTAGAAAGAAGAAGAAGGGTTAGAGAAGAAAGAGAAAGGAGGAGAAACCGAGGAGGTGCCTCGGGTTCTTCTCATTTCAACAATTGATGAAGCACCCCGCCTTTTCCCCTACGATGAGGACATTGTATGATCTAAGTGTGGGGGAGAAGATTGTATATAGTTATTTTGTTTTGATGCATTGTATTTTGTTTAAAAAAAAAAAAAAAAATTATTGAAAATCCCGGCTAGGTGAAAACTCACAAGGGTGGGCACCTAGGCAAAAATTGGGAAGGTGGCCGAGGACGGAATGAAAACCCGAAAGGGCATTCAGGGCAAAATGAAAAATCGAGTTGTGAGCCACCAATGAGAGGAAAGGAAAAGCTAAGGTGAAAACCCGAAAGGGCACCTTAGGCAAAATGAGGGATTTTCAAGAAAGAAAAAATGGAAAAAAAAAGGAAAAAAAAAAATTGAGCAAAATACTTCCTATGATGAGGATCTTGGAGGCATAAGAAGGTAGTTATAAGGAGGAATTCGAAAGGAGGCTAGCATAAGATTCTTTTTATTTTTATTTTGAGTCACAAATTTGGTTCCAAATTGGTGGATTTCTCTTGGTGGTTGTTTGGTTGTGCAAATTGTGTAGTTTGGGGCCAACCAAGTAACCATGCTATACACTAGTGGAGTAATAAGGGGGTGATATAAGAAGTAGAGTTACATGGAGTTTGGTGATGAGGGCCATCTCGCTATGCCTTGGGATAAGGCAAAGATGGCCATACTACATTCTTGGGAGCTATAAGAAGGGAGGAGTTGAGTTGAGATGAGTCGGAGTTGGTGGTGTGTCAAGTCTTGTATAGAGAGAGTTATAAGTAGGAAATGGTTCAACTTTGAGTCATTTTTCTTTTAATAGGTGGTTGTGTTTTGAGGGAGATATAAGAAGGTAGTGGTGAGGGAAGAGAGGTCATTACCTTCACATGCTATGTTTGGACTCGTACTTTTCTTGCTAATCTCGAGTTTTTACTCGGGACGAGTAAAAGTCCAAGTGTGGGGGTATTTGACAACACCAAAATGTGTTGTATCTAGTAGTATTTATTAGGTTCGTTTATTATACTTTTTACGGGTCGTTAGCATTGTTTTATGTTAACCTTAGTCTTTGTAATAATGTTGTTATTTAGAAATTTTAGTCAACTTTTAGAGTCAAACCCAAAAGTCAACAAAAGTCAAGGTCAAACCCGAGACCCGAGACCCAAACCCGACAATTAGAGTGGGCTACAAGCAAATCATCAAAGCAAGAAGACCAAGCCCAAAGGGTCAATGGAAGTCAAGGCGGGACTAAAATCCAAGGGTCAACGAAAGTCGAGACGCTCAACCAAAGGAAACAGTGGCAGCAAGAAACGCTGCCAGCGTCAGGCGACGCTGCCAGCGTCCAAGTCTCAGGCGTGCGTTCTTCATTTCTCCGTCTTGTCTTTTGAAAGCCCATTTCTCAAGGCCCCTAGGTTTGCGGACCAAGGGTATATAAGAAGCAAATTGTAGAGAGAGAGGAAGAACTTCTATAGAACATTCCACAACACATTTTCCTTAGAATTCTCATAAGTTTGTTCTTCATTTTGGCTTTGTATTTTGTTTGAACTTCAACATGGGTTGTAATATTTGGATTATGGGTAGCTAATCTTTCCATTACTTGGTGTAATTTGAACAAGTCCACACCTTTAGCATTGTATGACTCTCTAATCCTCTTCTTCCTTATTTAATATAATTTGTTTGTGTTAATCTTTCATGTTGAGTAGATGAATATTTAGTTTGACTAGCTTGACATTTTATTTGCTTAATGAATGCTTGTTCTTGGTAGGATTTGTCAATCTATACTTGAATGTGTGAAGTAAACTTGAAAGACTTCAACTTTGGTTTAAAGTTAGAGTCTTTTGGGTGATAAATTATATGTTGTGTGATTTTACATGGTTTAGTGTTGAATTGCATGATTCTAGCTTAATCCTTTGGTTTAATACTTAAAGCTTACTCCTTTGATTGTGCTTATGTTTTAATAAGTGTTGGTTAAGTTGTAAAGGGTCAATCTTGGGTGGTTTAATCCATGTTGACTATTTCTTAGGAGGTAGTATTAGATAAATAAGAAGAGAGGTATAAAGGGGTCATCTTTGCTAATTGTTGTTTGTTCAAGTGTCTAGACTAGAAGGTGTTTGTTCAAGTGTCTAGACTAGAAGTTCATGTTTCAACTTGAATCATCTTTTTACCGAAACCCCCCCCCCCCCCTCTATGTTATCCTACATGTTTTCTCATTGTGAATATCATAGTTTGTAATTAATTTAAGCCTTTGTTTTAATTAGCGTTTTAATTTGTGATTTGAGTAATTAGTTTTGTTAATTGACATTTTGCAAGAGTCTAGATTAGTTTAATTTAGCTAATACCGTCTTCTCTTGGGTTCGACTCTATTCTTGCCATTTTACTACCTTATTTGAGATAGTTTGTGTTGGTCTAGGAATTATAAATCGTTATTTCATTATATGTAATTAACGGGATTAGCGACACCGTTAAAAAAGCCTCGTCAGAGGTCTCTGGTTTTGAAAACCAGGTGGATTATAGGGCTTCTGTTGATGTGGTATGAATGGTTGTTGAATTTGATGGTGGGGATTTTGAATGTTGGTGATTTTGTAGGACAAAAAAGGATGGTTCTTTGTGTTCTCGTTATAGAAGTTTGAGAAAGCATTGCCTTGCCTATATGCTTGATAGGCATTGACTTGCTCTAGCGAACTCCAACATTCTTGAAAACTATGTCCTCCAACCCCACATGTCTCACACACCACTACGTGGTTAGTGACGTTAACATGTTCCTTGGATTGGGAAGAGCTTCCTACTTGTTGCTGCAGAAGGGCTAATTGGGCTTCTAGGAGTTCTACTTTACTTGAATCGTCCTGCTTGGTTTTGAGTGGCATAGCACGTGAGTTGCTATACTGAGAGTCGTGGATTGCCATTTACTCGATAGTTATACTAGCTATTTCTACATCGATTTGATCGAAACGACCATTGTTAGCGGAGTCGAGGATACGACGCGATTCGCCACAACAACCGTTGTAGAAGGTGATAGTTAAGAACCATGAATCAAGGCCATGATGAGGGCATTCTCTTTGTAATTCTTTGTACCTTTCCCATGCCTCATAAAGGCTTTGATCGCCTCTCTGACGGAATCCAGTGATTTGACTCCGTAAGAGTGCGGTTCGTTCTGGTGGGAAGTACTTTTGATAGAAAGGAAGAGCTAGACCATCCCAGTCGGCTATTCCTAAGGCAACTTGGTCAAGGCTATTGATCCAAAGTTTTGCCTTTCCTGTTAAAGAGAAGGGAAAGAGCATTTCCCTAATCTGCCCTTGGGATACTCCAGTTTGTCTAATTGTGGAGCAATAGTCACAGAAGTTTTGAATATGAAGGTTGGGATCTTCTGTGGTATTGCCACCAAATTGACTTCTTTCTATTAAATTGATGAAGGCAGGTTTGATTTCAAAGTTTTGGGCAGTGATTTGGGGTGTAGCGATACCCCTTGGAAGTGTATCTGCAAATGGTTTAGAATGGTCTGAAAGGCGAACCATTTTCTTTTGTGAAGATGAAGATGGAGTGTTGTTTGAAAGTTGATCGGTTTTTGAGAATGGAGATGAGAATGGATCTTCTTCTCCTTCAAGATTAGGTAAAATATCTGAGTATTTCTCACGAATACGATCTAAACTTGAAGTATCAGAAGCTTTTGAGATTTCGTTGAATAGCTTTTTTCTCCTACACAGAGTTCTTTCTAGATCGGGGTCTATAGAGATAGGAGTCCCTAGTCTAGAAGAACTGGGCATAAGATTGAAAAGCTAAGATGGAAAATCAAGAGAGGTCTAAAGGAATTTGGGTTCCTAAAGACTAGATAAAACTAATTGCAATAAAAATCACAAGAAAAAGGAAAACTAAACCATGCTCCCCAGCAACGGCGCCAAAGTTTGACCGAGCCTGTCGCAAGCTCGATACAAAGATAAATTACCTAGACTAGGCTAATAACAAATTAATTTAATTAGGGAAATAGGGGTCGATCCTCAGGGAGATGGTGTTTCCTATGGAATGTGAATTGTCTTGCAATTGAGTTTTATCTAACGCGTTTCTGGGTTTTGGGATTATGATGTCTAAACTAACAAAAAGCATAAAAGAAAACAAAATAAAAGCAATTGAAGATGAAAGCAATAAAGCAAATGATGAATTAACAATAATGAAAAGTATCTAGGGAAGTAGGTTCACACATGTAGATTGACATATTGATGAAATTGGATTTAGGACATGCAAATAATTCATTGCGAGTTCGTAAGAATGATGTGTTCATTACAATCATAGATCAGATGGTCTAGCAGGGTTTTAGGCAATTTACTAGGTCTTAATCCACCATGTCATGCTTTGTTTATTCAAGTCGCGTATCTCTACCTTGGAAAAGAATTCCATTCTAGTCAATGATTTTGGTCAGGAATCGTCAACTATCGTTATTGTCCAAACATGCATAGACACAATGTTTTAAAAGCGAAATTTCTTTTATCCAATTATCATCTTTTAATCAATCTAACATGGCTACCCTACACCCTAGAAAGGTGACTACTCACTCATGATAATGTTTATATCTAAGATGATAATGATAATAAAAACTAGGATAGACATGTTTAGTTGGTTTTGACAATATTTTAAGACTCTCTATGTGGCGATAATAACGACGCTAAATTGACAATCTAGGAAATGAAACGACGATTATAACGGTACTAAAATGAATCTAAGATAACATGGATAGAAAATAACAATCAAATGGAAATCATAAAGACATTTAAACAAAGGATAAAATAGGAATACCTAGGTAACGATCAACAATGAAAGTGATAACAATAATAGAAATCCCTTGCATAGAATAATCGTTCCTTGAATTACAACACTTGTACCCAACAAAGTATATTACAAAGATTGAAGTTCTTATTGATCTAAGTTAAGATTTTGATGTAGAAAGGAAATAAATAAACTAAGAACTAAAGATGAAAAAGAAGAAGAAAATGAGAGAAGAGAGGCTAGTTCTCCCTTCCTCCTAATCTAGGTTTTGTAAAGAGAAATGTAGAAGAGAATTGTGTGTAGAGATGTGTTGAGAAGAGTGGCTGGAGCATCCTTTATATAGCATTAGGGTTTCGTGGGGAAGGGGTCGAGAATTGAACATATAGGACAAAAGGAGGAAGTTGAAGCAATTTGCTCGAAGCACCAGAGATACCCGATCGGGTACACACTTACCTGATCGGGTAAAATGTCATCTGGGTGCTTTTACTCTCGTTTCATCTCCCCTTGCATATGACTTGACTTCCATTATCCCCCTTGACCTCTTGAGTCGGGTTTGTTGATAGGGTTTGATGTAGAACGATGATTACTTCGCCTAACTGATTGATCTTCCGACAATTGCGAAACTGTCTTTACTTCTTCTCTCTTTTAAATTAGTGAACCTTCTTGAAATGCCTTTGACTTGGTCAAGCTTGCTTTTTCAAATCGTCGGGTTCTAGGCAAATGCTCGGGAATATAGAAAAAAGGCGTAGAAACGTCACTTTCCCTACAAAACAGGTTAGAACACAGGAATTCGCCTAGAAGACGATATTAGCTCATAAAATGGCTTAACAAGGCACAAATGACATACAAAACCGAGCTAAAATGGGGGTTAAAATCATACAAATATTCACTTATCAGTGGCTCATAGGCCTTATACTCCTCAAGCTCAAGCTCAAGGTCGCTAATGTAACCGTTGTAGACAACCACACCACCCCAGTGTGACTTGTTCCAACCGAACTTATATTTGCTTCTTTTGCCAAAAAGGTGGTCACCGTTATGAGGATTGCCCCGATCGTAAGTTGCCCCCTACAATTGCCAAACCTAAGGGTTCTATCTTTGTTATGAGCCGAGCCGAAGTCGATGCTCATCCGGAGATAATTACGGGTATGTTCTCAATCTTAGAGCAACCGTGTCTTATTCTATTTGATACCGGTGCTTCTATGTCCTTTCTGTCTTCGACTTATGCTAATAAATTATCTATCGAGCCTACATCTAGTGAGGATACTCCCATATCCTTACCATCCAGAGAAATTATCTCTTGTTCTACTCTTTATCTTAAGGTTCCAATATCTATTTCGGGTGCTATCTTTCCCGCAAATCTTCTTGAGTTTCCTCTAGGAGAGTTCGATATAATTCTAGGTATTGATTGGTTAGCATTGTACCATGCTAGGTTCGAGTGTAGAGATCAAAAGATTTATTTAAAGAGTCCTTTAGGAGTTAGAATAACCTATAAGGGATCTCATCCCCGAAAGGGTGTGTCTTTGATTTCCGCAATGAAGTTGGTGAGTATGGTAAGAAAGGGTCACCAAGCATACTTGTGTATTATGACTTCTTCAACTACCTCTTTGCCAAATATGAAAGATGTGCCTATAGTTCGTGAATTTGTTGATGTGTTCCCCGAAGACTTGCCCGGGATTCCTCCCGAGCGTGATGTTGAGTTTTCTATTGATCTAGTACCTGGATCTGGACCCATAGCCAAAGCTCCTTACCGTATGGCTCCAACCGAGTTGAAAGAGTTAAGGAAGCAACTTGATGATATGATTGAAAAGGGTTTTATTCGAACAAGTGCCTCGCCTTGGGGTGCTCCCGTTCTCGTTGTGAAGAAGAAAGATGGTTCTATGACGCTTTGTATTGATTACCATGAGTTGAACCGAATTACAATCAAGAATAGGTATCCTTTGCCAAGAACTGAAGATTTGTTTGATCAACTAAAGGGTGCTTCTACTTTTTCCAAGATTGATTTGAGATCCGGTTATCACCCAATTCCCGTTCGTGATGTCGATATACCGAAGACCGCTTTAAGTACAAGATATGGTCATTATGAGTTCAAGGTGATGTGATAAGTGAATATTTGTATGATTTTAACCCCCAATTTAGCTCGGTTTTGTATGTCATTTGTGCTTTGTTAAGCCACTTTATGAGCTAATATCATCTTCTAGGCGAATTCCTATGTTCTAACCTGTTTTGTAGGGAAAGTGACGTTTCTACGCCCTTTTTCTATATTCCCGAGCATTTGCCTAGAACCCGACGATTTGAAAAAGCAAGCTTGACTGACCAAGTCAAAGGCATTTCAAGAAGGTTCACTGATTCAAAAGAAAGAAGAAACAAAGACAATTTTGCAGTTGTCAGAAGATCGGTCAATTAGGCAAAGAAATCAACATTTTACATCAAACCCGGTCAACAAACCCGACTCAAGAGGTCAAGGGGGATAATGGAAGTCAAGTCATAGGCCAAGGGAGATTAAACGAAAGTCAAAGCATCTAGAATACAACTTACCCGATCGGGTAAGTGGTATACCCGATCGGGGATGTCTGCTGATCCGAGCTTTTGCTTCGACTTCCTCCTTTTTGTCCTATGTGATGAATGCATGAGCCCTTCCCCACGAAACCCTACTGCTATATAAAGAGAGCCTCAGCCACACTTCTCAAAACATCTCTCCATACTTCACTTCTCTTCTCTTCTTACAATTCTCTTTAGATTAGAAAACCTAGATTAGGAGGAGAGAAACCTAGCCTCTCTTCTCTTGTCTAGATCATTTTCTTCTTCTTTTTGTCTTTAGTTTCTTAGTTTATTTCTGTCTTTTCTACATCAAATCCTTAGCCTAGATCAATAAGAATTTCATCTTTGTAATCTACTTTAAGTGGTTCAAGCGTTGTAATTCGCGGATCGACTATGCTATGCAAGGAATTTCTATTATTGTTATCATTATCGTTGTTGATCGTCATCTAGGTATTCCTATTTCATCTTTTGTTTAATGTCTTTATGCTTTCTATTTGATTGTTATTTTCCATCCATGTTATCTTAGATTCATTTTAGTATCGTTATAATCGCCGTTTCATTTAATTAGATTGTCAATTTAGCGTCGTTATTATCGCCATATAAAGAGTCTTAGAATATTGTCAAAACCAAATAAACATGTCTATCCTAGTTTTTATTATTAACATCTTCTTAGATATAAACATCACTATGAGTGAGTAGTCATTTTTCTAGGGTGTAGGGTAGCCATGTAGTTTGATTAAAAGGTGATAATTGGATAAAAGAAATTATGCTTTTAAAGCATTGTATCTATGCATGTTTGGGCTATATTGATAGTTGAAGATTCCTGATCAAAATCATTGACTAAAATGGAATTCTTTTCCAAGGTAGAAATACGTGAATTGAATAGACAAAGCATGACATGGTAGATAAAGACCTAGTAAATTGCCTAAAAGCTTGCTAGACCATCTGATCTATGATTGTAATGAACACATCATTCTTACGAACTCACAATGAATTATTTGCATGTTCTAAATCCAATTTCATCAATATGTTAATCTACATGTGTGAACCTACTTCCCTAGATTCTTTTCATCATTGTTAATTCACCACTTGCTCTATTGTTTTCATTTTGATTTACTTTTATTTTGTTTTCATTTATGCTTTTTATTAGTTTAGAAATCAAAACCCCAAAACCCAGATACTCGTTAGATAAGACCCAATTGCAAGACACTTCACATTCCATAGGAAACACCATCTCCCTGAGGATCGACCCCTACTTCCCTAATTACATTAATTTGTTGTTAGCCTAGTTTGGGTAATTATCTTTTTGAAGAAGAAAGATGGTTCTATGAGGCTTTGTATTGATTAACGTGAGTTGAACCAAATTACAATCAAGAATAGGTATCCTTTGCCAAGAATTAAAGATTTGTTTGATCAACTAAAGGGTCCTTCTACTTTTTCCAAGATTGATTTGAGATCCGGTTATCACCAAATTCCCGTTCGTGATGTCGATATACCGAAGACCGCTTTCAGTACAAGATATGGTCATTATGAGTTCAAGGTGATGCCATTTGGATTGACTAATGCTCCCACTATTTTTGTGGATCAAATGAACCGCACATTAAGTGAGTACCTTGGCAAGTGTGTGGTGGTGTTCATTGACGACATCCTTATTTTCTCCAAGTCCAAAGAAGAGCATGCTATTCATCTTAGGACTATTTTGGGTGTTCTTCGTTGTCAGAAGTGGTTTGCCAAATTCTCCAAGTGTGAATTTTGGTTACCTAAAGTGTCCTTTCTTGGGCATGTAGTTTCTAAAGAAGGTGTAATCGTGGATCCTTCGAAGATTGAAGCTGTGGTGGATTGGAAGAGTCCGACCGATGTTAGAGAAGTTCGAAGTTTTCTTAGTTTAGCTGGTTATTACCGAAGATTTGTCAAAGATTCCTCAAAGCTTGCTAGACCGATGACCCAATTATTTGAAGAAAGAAACCAAGTTCCTATGGAATGAAGGTTGTGAAGCCGCTTTTCAAGAGTTAAAGAAAAGGTTGACTACCGCTCCGGTGTTGACTTTGCCTGAAGATGGTGTAGACTTTGATGTGTATTGTGATGCTTCCAAGATGGAATTGGGTTGTGTACTTATGCAAAGTAGGAAATGTTGGAGTAGGTGTCCTCCACAATAGTGCGCCACATAATAAATCTTATTAAGGAATATAATTGGGATATTTATTGACTATATATATGATTAGTCAGTTGATTAACGTAAATCAATAACGGTTGGCTGACTAGAGTTTGACGTTATTGTCGTTTGACGGCGGTGATCAACTGATCCCTTTCGGTCACACCTAAAGGATGAAATCCAAATAGTAACTAATTATTTGTATACGATACAGTTAATTAGTACATTACATATATTCGATATGTACGAGAGTTAATTGTTAGAAATTGAGTTAAGAACTCAAATTCGATTAAACTTATTTTTCAATTATGCGATAATTGACTAATAAATTTATATCTTATTTTAATACGATTAAATAAGATTTAACTTAGTAATTAATCGTTAAATTACTAAATTAGTTGAGGTTTTGAGATAGAGGTAATTAGTTAAATATATTTACAAGGAGTTGTAAAATAAATTAACTAAGCATTGTGGGACCCATTATATATTGATATAATGGTAAAATATTACTTAAAATGTTAAGTACATATTATTTATTTAATTGAATCATATAATTGTTGTATGATTAAATTAACACTTAACTATACAAGATAATTAACCATATGATCAATAAGTATTTGTGAGACAAATATCAAAAATCAATATGGATCAAACTAGGCCATAATGGCCGGTTATATTGTAGTTACAATGTTGATGATTGTTGTTCTTGTTTACACTCTTTAGTTACTAATTGAAAGTGACATAACAAGTTGAATATAATCATCACTTATACTACAACACTCCACCCTAATGCATGTGATTAAAATAAGCAAAATGAGAGCCTTGTAGAGCTCACCATGACCGGCCATATTGCCTATAAAAGGGCAATATGGTTGATCATTTTATTTGTTCATTCTATGCTTGTTTTCTTTACTTCTCTCAAAACTCATCTTCTCTCTAGAAACTCTCAAATACTAATATTTACTAAGTATTACTAGTGTAGTAATATAATCATAATATTAGTAGTATAATATATCTTATTATCTAGTTAATAATAAGCGTAGATTATTTGGGTTCATCTTGGTGCAACTTGAAGGAGGTCTTCTAGTTTGGAGATTTCTTGTTCATCCATATTATTAGCTCAAGAACAACACGAAGGTGTTCTTGTTGTGCCCATATTATTTCCATATCAATGTGAGGAAATTTCTTCTTTTATATAAATGTCTTTATATTTGCATGCATGTTACATAGATCATTAAATACTAAATTAACAAGTCATTTAGCAACTAATTAGAGGAGTCTAATTAAGGTCTATGGACTTTCATGTGGTATCAGAGCTAGCTTGTAGCATGCATGTTAATTTTGGACATTTTTATTAAAGTTATAAGATAACTAATAAATCAAAGATTTTGAGTTAAAATACGATTCTGACAAAAATTTTTGGTGCATGTATACCTACTAACCTCAAAATTTTTGTG